>JARJCX010000461.1:0-73568 GCA_029282285.1 Mycena rebaudengoi | reverse complement strand
CAGTCAACGTGCGTAGGATGGGAAGAAAGCCGTTTCGTCCACCATTGTTAACCTCCGCGCCAAACTGATACAGCAGATTGAGGCCGTCGGTAGATTCATTCATGTATGCCGCAGTGTAAAGGGGGGTTAACCCTCCGAACTCCCAATTTGGAGACACTCCCGCCTCGAGCAGGATTCGCAACACTTCCAAATCGGGCTTTGTGGTATTGACTGCATCATATAGGGCACGCGATGTGACCTGGCCATTTCCCATCGTGTTGGCGCTGTGAAGTCGTGCTTCTTTCCACAGGTCCACCATCTTCTGAAAAACACTTCTCGAGCATGGGAACTTAGCTAAGTGAGAAAGGGCATCGCATCCGCTCTTATCGGCGAGCAAGGGGTTAGCGCCGCCATCTCGCAAGACATTCATCATCCTGTGACAGTGTGCCCAGCCTTCGTCGGCTTTTATCTGCCCGTCGTTCACCTCTGAGCTGGCGAGTTCCCGAAACTTCGTCGACCGTGCAAGCTGCGCAAAGGTGCTGATACTTTCTGGATAATCCAGATGAAACCAGTTGTAGTTCTGAATCTGTCTGCCTTCGAAAAATTGGGCCGGCAGTCCGTCCAAATTTGCTTCAGGGAAGGCATGTTGAATCGCCTCTGCCTCTGCTGGCCATTTCATAACACTGGAGGACGGCCACTGGTCAACGTCAACAAGCACGCCTTCTTCGAGGAGATACTCGGCGAGATCTGCCCAGCACTTGTTTATGGTGACATCGAGAAGCCTGCGGGCCACCTCGGATCTCTTGTATGGCGGTGAAGCTAAGAGTCCTTCTCGAAGGAGCTTCAAAACCACGGCTTCTGTGACCGAGTCCGAATCGAGGATCGATTGGACGGTCTTCTCGGCCGGGGATCTCCAAGCAGGATCCGCAAAATGGGGCATTTCTCCAGTCCAACGTTCCTGACCCGAAGTCCTCTGCCGCACCCGAAGACGATGAAATCCTGCTTTTTTAAGCAGAGTACGCCCAACCGTGATTGTCGCGTCGACGAAGAAGCGAAGCGGGATGGCCACGGCAAGATCTCGAACCAAGCCCGGCGCAGGCACGGGAAGGGGAGGCGCTGGCAAGATGCGGCGAATGAGGAAGCCGAAAATTTGGTGGACAAGAGCCATGTCCACAAGCGCAGTAGAGTACGTCGAGGGAGTTAACCATCGCTGTCGCAGTTTTCCGCTCGAAGCGGCACTGACAATCGAGTGATACTGTATGAACCACAAATAGTTGCTCCCATAGAGACAGGCTGTTCGCAGCGAGCCTGGCGAGAAGACAATCACGGCGAGCCGGCGCACCACATAAGTCGCAAAGGACGTTTTTGCAAGCATTTTTGCAAATGGGACGCCTATGAGCCGCATAGTTTCCCAAGCGCGCGCCCGAGCTGGCGGAGCCCTCTGGTCGCTCTCGTGCTGCTCTCTCATGCAGGCTATCAGGCCGCCACGGTGCAGAAGCAGGTCCAGAATTTCGTCGTTGCCATTGTGAACGGCGATGGAGAGCGCTGTGTGGTCGCCAAACAACCCAGCGTTCGGATCGGCCCCTCGCGCAAGAAGATGCTCGACATCAGTCCTGCGGTTCTCAGCTACTGCTTGTAGCAGCTCGTCTTCAAGGCGAAGCGGCATGGCTGAAGCTGAAAAAGAGGTTCAAAACAGACAGAGCAGCTGACGAACGGCCTCTCACTCTCAATCTAAATTGTTGAGAACTTGAAGGTAGGTAGGTGAAGACACTGTGCAAACAAACTGTCGATAAAATATGACTGCGTTCAGGGCTGTGTCTGCACAGTCGTGCAGACATCAGCGGATCCGTTCATGTCCGCAATGTCAGATATATCCTGATATGTACTTATCCTGATACTTATCCTACCTACTTATATATCCTCTTTTGGAGTCGGAAGGCGGACGATGAGTGGTGATAAGAACATAAAATGGAGAGGTGGATGGCTATGTAGCTTGTCAGGTTCGGGGGGAGTAAACCATTCACTCCGCCATGGCGTCCGACTACTTACTGTCAAGCTTATCGGCCTACACCGCTGTGGTAGCAGTGCCCATCGGGCTGGCTGCCCTGGTCCTCACCGAGAAGGGCTGGAACATGCTCACGTCTATGTCGCGTGGCGCCCGCACGACCATCCGCCCCTCGGAGGGACACTGCCAGCGCCGGCTGTGGGAGGACCTCGCCGTCGGTCCGCTGCACGTCTGCACCTCCGTCTGGCCCGCCCAGTGCCATTGCCGACTACCGCACGACAAGGGGCCGCGGTGCTGGGAGGGCACCCTCACTGCCGTCGTCAACCATTGGGCCGCCCACCTCGCTCGGGCACGAACATGGACACGTCGTTGACAAGCCGAAGGCGCTTCCCGTATCGATAGAGTTCCTCCACGTCGACCTCGACGTCGTCCTTGCCTTCGTCTTCCTCGCTGTCAAGAAGGACGCCTCACTCCACCACGACAACCACAAGCACCAGCGGCCGTCGCGGACGATACGCATCGGCGACAGCGTCCTCCTGGACACGCAGACCGTGAAGCCAGGCCTCGCGGTTGTCCACCTCGAGGGGAACCTAGAGCGAACGCTCACGAAAGACTACGTCAACCGCCTCCTGGCGGGTAGCTACCCGCCCCTCGTAGACGATCCACAAAACATGAGCGTGGTGCGGCCAGGCGACGAGGCGCGCGGCGGGTGGGTAGCCGCGTTTGGCCTGGTGGCCGACTACAGCGAAGAGAACACGTTCCTGCCCGTGTACTTAGACGACGGCGTGCAGTACCGGGACCGGCGGGGCCACGTGTTCTGGCGCTCGATGGACCGCGTGCGCAACCTGCTGACGGACGTCTGGGCCCAGGCATTCGCCGCGGACCCGGCCGCAAGCCGGGATATCGCAGTCGCTGTACGCGCGCTCACCTTGATCCACGATCGCGAGACCGAGAGCGGCGTCGAACACTTCTTCGACCTGTCCATGCCAAGCAGAGTCCTGTCAGCCCAGGAACGAGATCGGATCATTCAGCACTTCAACGGCCCGCCGCTGCTTCCAGCGAGCCAGGAGCAGCAGTTCCGGCAGGACTGGGAGCCGTTGATCCACTACGTCCTAGTTGCGGCCGTGCGAGGGTCGGTTAGGTGTATAGCGTATTTTAAGAACCCGGGCCGTGAGCTGGAGAATATCTTGCCTATGGATGTGTTGAGGTCAGCGAGCCTGTATGTAAGGGGGTGCTGACAAATGCAGTGCTCCATTCTTCTCATCTAGAAGTGCTGGTTAAAGCTAGATTTCGAGGATATCTACGGACTTGCTACGGACAAGAATTGCATTAGGATGCGGAGTGTAATGTAAGATGTGTGTATGTAGCCGACGCGTCTATGATACGGTCCCGTCCACTGTCCCGTCCCGTCAAGCATTATGAGAGAGCCTCACCACAGTAAGTACGGCTTCGGTGGTGCCAGATATTATAATATCACGTTGTCAGAGGCCGTCCGAGTCAGGTAATATATCCAATCAATTACTTTCCCGAAACGTAACGTAAAAATTATAGTTGTGGCGAACTACAGACAAGCCTCTAAAGGATGCGCCCACGCCAATTTCGTCCGTAAGAAACATTATCTGTATTCGGATCAAGCGAAACGCACATACTGCGGCCGATGCCCACATATTTCTGAATCAGATGAGTTCAGCCTGCGCGTTCCAGCGCGTTCTTCATAAACATAGGAGCTACCGCCACAAAATAAATTCCCTGTCTGTGAATGTTCAATGCTCAACCCTTCCAACATTCAAATCATTTTTCTTGCATTGTGATCCTGTGCAGAAAGAGAAATGAAAAAATTGCATTTCAAGCAGGGAGAGAGAGACCGTCTATTAGACATTCTCAGTCTGAAAGTGGATACAATGGAAAGGAAATAAATGTGGGAAAAGGAATGTTGGAAAGATCTACCCTATTACATAGCCTGGGACAAGTACGACCGAACATTCCAGATCTGGATTTACCGAATTTTTCAATAAACAAGGTACGAGTTAGATTGATGCGTCGAAGCGCACCTTGGATAGATGACAAATAGGTCAGGTTCCCGAGACCATCTAGCAGTGTTGAGTATATATGCACCAGATTACCAACTACCAGAGGTAAGATAATAGATTGAGAAGCAACCAAATGACATCTGTATGTAAACTCATTACCAGTCTGTAACCAGAATCCAAAAAAATGCGGCGAGCACTTTTGGTGCTTACAGACTGGTACAACTCGTTGACATGCATTGAGCTGTCTGCGGATTTAAAATCTTGGCAGGTGTCGCGATTGGCCGACAAGCGAGCCATCAAAATCCATCAATTGTGCCCCAAAGCCGATCTCTCCGCTATTGCAGATTCCGGTAAAATTTAAGAGACAAATTTCATTGAGTTTTCTTCGTTATTTATTCCAACGCTCACTGATTTTAAAAGTTTCATGGTGAATATTCATCCATTTTACTGCCTGGTTCCAGCGTGTTTCCCAGCCGTGTGAGTCCAATCACAGGTCGCAGGTTTGACGCTCAACTTGCAACTTTCAAGTCTGATCAGACTTCGATCAATGGTGGCAACAATCGGCATCACCCGCCGTTGATGCGCAAACTGAACAGTTCTTGCAAAGTTGATGATCTCAACCATACATTTGTCCATATTCATTTACCCTTATATCAATGCCATATTTACTGGTGGTATTCGGCCAGATTTTATCTGACCTTATGGAGGAGGAGGAGGAGGAGGAGGAGGAGGAGGATGTATTACCGCGGTGGTCCCATTGAGGAACATACGGGTACTGTACCTACATACACTTGCCTCTACAGTGTATGCTACAGTTATCTACATCTTAAGCCGTTGTGATAGAAGTACAAAGAAATCGTCTCGCAGCCCTCGCAATCCATGGGCGACAATATCATAGTCTAAAAATACTCAAGTCCATGTTTGATGACATCAAAACCCCCAACGTGCTTTGTTTTGCGTTTCTGGACCGTCATATTATTCATGTTTCTTTGTGGGAATAAATAAATAAATGTTCAGTGTTGGTCAAGTACACATTAAAAGAAATAAAGCAGTTAAATATTTATCCCCGTAGCAAATTCCAGTGATACACTTTGCCATCATCTGTGCGGGCCGACTTCCAATTTAGGACGCGGCGATCAAGCCGATAGGCGGAACTTGAAATCACCACGTAGATAGTTGAATGTTGAAAGTTGCGTTATAAACTTAGAATAAAAACCGATAATAACTGTCATGCATCTGAGGGAGATTTCAGAGAGCTCTGTGGGAGGAAAACCTCACTCTTAAGGCGCTGTATTGCCGCAACTCAACAGCCTGTCATGCTGCGGTACAGTGACTCTGAGTAACTTGAGCGCCTTGGGCTTGAACAGCCTCTAAAATGCTGTCCAACTGCAGGATCTTTTTGTACAGCACGCAGCTGTGCTCACGATCAGAAGCACCAGAGCTTCGGGTACCGTGTGATCCATCTTGGATCCATCTCGAATTCAGTGGGAAAATCAGGTAGGCAAGCTGTAGTAGGATTTGGAGCAGGATAATTGGGTGCGCTCGATGGAGATATGGCAAACACACCAAACACACCCCAACGAAAGAGGCAGAGGATCTTAAGGGAACGACTAATCTGGCTGTAGCGGGCCCTGCGTCTCACGGAATACTACCACCCGACAAGCATTGTCAATTGCCTTCGATCCACCGGCCACTACAAGGTAATTAATTATACTACAGCTCGTCGAGTCGTAGAGAACTAATTAAACTAAGTCCTTAAGTGGGGGTGCATTAAAACTAAATGGAGAGTATTTACCAATTGTCAATGGGAGATAAGGGAACGACACATTTTGCCTTGATACGCCAGGCTGTGGCGGCGGCAGTGCATCAGGGAAACCGTAACTATGGCCAACTATGAGCCACTATGCAGCACTATGCAGCGCTATGGAACTGCTTCATAGGTACATGCCTTGGTGTTGAAATCAATAGAGCAATCCACCATTAGCAGTGAGCCCGTTGCAAACGCGCGGGGAATCTTTCGTTGTCTACAGTACTTAAATGCTATTCTAGAGTAATTAAAGGTACAAATTTAATAACAGCATCGACAAGAAAGCAGGAATGAACGGAGGAATGAATGCGGGGACCTGGTAACAAAGTGCGCCACAATGAGGCAGTGTGTGCACAAGCAACTCGTATTCCAACACTTGGTTTTCCTGCGAATTCCACAGCGTCCAAAACCGACTTAATGTTCGAACTCAAGAATTCCATTCCGTTGTGCCACACCTGTCACAGAGCGGCGTTTCAATGCTACTTCGCCTTGTAATTTACGAGTGGTTAGCCATCTTCAACACCTATCCCTGCATCAGCAAGCCCCGATCCAAAGGGTATCCTCCCTTCAGTGCTCCGTAGTTCTACGTAATTGCCGGCAACTATGTACAACTGTAGAGCACTACGGGGATTGGACCCTTGACTACTGAGCCACGCATGTTTTGCTGGTGAATAACTCTACAGCTTTTGGCATTGAGAATCTCCTTAAAAGTAGGGGACATTACTCGAGTCCTCAACGCCACAATCAGCACCTCGACGCCCATCTCCTGCGATCTTCAGCGTCATGTCCGACAGTGGTTTATACAGTCGCCTACTTCTGCCCAAGGGCCACGGTTACCCTTTATTCCATCCACAACCCTTCGACGACTTGCCCTTCGAATCTCTGCGCGTCGGAACGGATATCGGAGACGTCGGGGTCGTAACGTCGGATGGAGCCTTCGATGTTATCTTCAACATCTGTCGCTCAGCGGACGACCCGGTGAATCGGTTTGGCGTACCTCAAGGATTTGAGCAGGTGGATCTTGGTCCGGGAGACGTCGCTCCCCGAATGCAATATCACCGTCCTGGATCCGACGTATCGAACGCCAGAATAACCAAACGGCGCTTAGATCTAGATGCTAGCGTGGAAAGCAATGTGTAAGCATTCACCTGACGATCGAACCTACATTCCTAATGTTCTCTTGGCTTCTTCTTCGTTTTCCCCTCAGATTTCTCCCGCTCGGCGCTGGAGCAGTCGTGGAGATATCGACCTCTTCGAAAGAGGCCGCAGTGCTCCTTCTACCAGACGGGGCCTCACGAACAGATCTTCGCCGCAAGAAAAAATTCAGAGATTACGCTTTGAAACATGCACGCGCGTGGTACGCATTCGTCAACGGCGATCTGGAGCGCATGGTGGACAACGGGGATTTATATCTTGTGACCGGGACCGACAAATCACGTTCGTGGAGCGTGGCGGCAGTTGAAAATCACTCAGAAGACTACAAAATTTCTCTGAAATTGAAGGCAACACAGGTTGGATCTGCCGGGACGTCGTGCTTTTGGGAGTGGCAAACCGCGAACTCCTTTACGGACTCGGCCCTCGACCACTTCCAGCAGATACCGAACGTACCGATAATCAGACCGTCTTTCTTCGAGGGTTCAAAGTGGCGATTAGCTCTTCCCCGTTAAAGAAAGCCGCAACGGCGATCTCGATTGTCGACTCGAAGCCTGCTGATATTCTTTCGAAAACTGGTGGCTCCCCCTTTTCACAATCACGGTCGGGTGGCTTCTTTCGCGGTTCTACTGGCTCTATGAGGGGCGGAGCAGTGGACAACGACGAATTGAGCGACGCCTCAGCTGAATACTTCCCGGCCAATCCCAGGGTTCGTTGTCGGTCTCATGGTCGTCACAATCATGAGGCTAATGACCGCAACAGAATTACCATCCTTCATCCGCCATTAATGAGTACCTTCTCAATTGTGTAAGCTTCGCTCAGAACGATGTTGGATTGGGTATTGACATTGTTACATCTAGTCCCCCACAGCCGATGTCGCAGTGACGCACGACGATGAATGGGTTTCTGTGCTGAATGAAGTAGGTCGCATGGATTCTGGATAGATTCACACACACTTACTCTCTGTACAAGAATGAAGAAGAATTTCCGGATGACTCCGAACTTATTAGACGCATTGCGGATAAATATAACATAGACACATCCTCTGGTGATTTTCTTCGACTGCTGTTTACGGTGCCAGCTGAATTTCCTCTTAAAGATGGGGTTTGGCTGCATGATTCGAGCGAACAAGGTTCCAGTCCCACAAGTACGATTTTCTCGGCCGAGCACCATGAAATCTTCGACTCCCACGAGTTCGAAACACGTGGCTCAGAAGAATATCTCAGTCCCACGTCCGCAGAAGTATTCCTCCAACCTCAAAGCCGCTGGGGGTCGGGTATTGTGTCCCGATTTCTCTTGGCCGCTTTCGTTGCACTTTTTTTGACTTGGGGAGCGAATATCTTACTGTCTTTTTTCATGACCTTGGTCTCAAAAGTACCCCCAGGAGCGACCATGATCGTCGCATCCTTTACCCCAACCGTTATCCCAGCCGTACGGGGCAGTGTAAATTTAGCTGCTTGCCTCGCAGAAGTTAGAAACGGCACGTGGGGACTGACCGGCGGGACAGACAACCACGGCCATCCTGTCTTCGATTTCTCACAGGCGACCGGCATTACCTACGAGTCCTGCAGCGCCGCATGTGGGTCTGCCCAGGAACCCTTCCAATGGAATCTATTTTCTCAGCGATTTTGGTCTGTCGAATTTGTCCAGTATACGCTCTCGTGCTTACCCCGCTTTGTTTCAGTGCCTGGCTCTTGCGTACGGACTCTTGTTTTTCAAGAATAGTGCGACTAAATGAGTGATCCTCCAGCTTATCTCGCGCTAGTTTCGCAACTGCCATTCGGGGCGAGCAAAATCGACAACTTAATGTCCGTCCTCCTTACTGTCGGGTCCCCCACCCTCGCGGCATATTCGTTGGCCTTGACCGTCCTCAACGGACGCTGGATCACACGACGATTTTCCGGCATCAGCTACCCCAACGCGAAGAATGCGGTAAAAATCCTCAGCAACCTCCAACAGTCCTCATTGGAGGTGAACACTAACGGTTCACTCCTGGCTTCACTCGTGGTCCTCCATAAGAATGATGGCTTCTGGGAGGAGCTGATTGGGTGGGTGAATTATGGGAACACATGGTTTGTTTGTGTGAGGATCTTTACCGTTAAATCGCTTAACAGAGAAACGTAGGTCGATATCAGCCGTTGCTTCGATATTGTGGGTAGTCATTGCCTACGCTTGCCCTGTGGTCGATTCATTTACAGGTGTGTAGAATTTTTTTTGAAGTGCTCACATTCTGAATCGAATCTCTCCTAGAGGCCTCCACCTTATTGACGCTTAATGACAATGGATTAGCCGTGGGGTCCATTTTTCTTTGGCTTCTTCCCATCGTCGTCGGTAAATGATCAATATTTTCTCGGTCCAAGTCCGATATTAACTGTATCAGGATGGCTACAGATCGGCTCCGAATGTGACGCTGAACGTGTGCACCAAGCTATGGAAAAAGCGAACAAAATCGCCTACGTCGCGTCGTTGGACGGCGACCCTGTCCTCGTATCCGAACTATCCAACAAACGCGCCATGTACCTTCGAAAAGGAGCGGGTGAAATTCGTCGCGATGAACGGAGGACACCGCCAATATACAACTATGCGCGCTGTAAGTTTATAGTTGTCATCATTTTGCCGGTGCTGAACTTAGCGCAGTTTTCCCCTGGACGTTTGCGGTGGAACATGTATATTATGCCTTCCGTGAGGCATCTGAGAGATCCCACAGTCACCAACCAGTATCGGGCAATAGATGGCTCTCGGAGAAAGAAGATAGAAATATGAGGGTGCATCACTTGAGCCATCGAGGCTCTCTGACGCAAGTAACAACCTATCTCAATGATCTTACGCCCGCAGATATATTTCCCCATCCCCGGAGCCGTTGGGGATCTGGCATTGTGTCCAGATTTTTGTTGGCTGCTTTCGTTGCACTCTGTTTGACTTGGGGCACGACTGGTTAGCTCTTACCTTCTTCTTCACGAACTTGGTCTGAAAACACATTGTAGGAGCGGCTCTGGCTGTTGCCTTCTATACCCCAACAAAAGTAATTCACCGATTTTTTCTGCCAATGACTCGTAGCTTATCGCTCTGAAAGGGTCTCACTTCAAGTTGCCGTTTAGGCAGCTATCTAATATACGGCATTCTCTCCACGGTCGTCTGGATGATGATGGTTATCTCAAGCGTGCTCGCACATTACTCCACGTTCACTGTCAGCTTCAAAAACCGGTATATGCACACGAGGTCGACCCGGCTTGCGGGCGGTCTCTCCATCATCCTGCGCAGACTTGGAAAGATTCTAGCCACCATTAACGTAATTTGGATCGGTATGCGCCTTCTCTCTTTGACCATTACTATAACTGACCGAAACTTACAGTCCTCGCATGTCTGTTCCAATTCGGCGGTTTCTTTGATAGTTGTTGGTGTGATAGCTCCGTTTTTTATCTCGGCGCCAAGAGCGCGTACAATGTGGTCGATATCAGCCCGGATGATGCTGCCTCACTCAATGTGCCTTGGATAGCGGCTGCGCTCGCCAGGTGAGTTCTGCCTTTCCACCATCAATATCTTCTTGCAACTCAATTTCATCTCAGCGGTTGTGCAATGTTCTTCATAGGATTCGTAAATGTCCTGATTAATCCAGCACTTCCCGACTAGATGGGGGGCTTGTTTCTGTCGGAAAAATCGAAAATAGATCATAGGCGCTGACAAGGGCATGTCAAGTTGTAGGGTATTTACCACCTTCGTCAGTTCGTTAGAGTTCGTCAGATGTTATTTTTAAATACCCATTCTTCGTCGGATGCAAGTCTTTCTCATCGACTACCACAACTTCCACTGTCAAATCCTCAATGGATATCGACCCGGGCCTAAATGTCAACATCTGTTTGCAGATTTACTACAAATAATGTTGACCAACGATGTGTTTAAGCCTCATTCTCCCAAAACAACTGATAATGGACAATTTCGACATGGAGGGTTCCCATAAAAATTTCAGGAGTCTTTAAATGTTACTGGACCATTAAAGAACGATTTTTTCTACTCGGAAATGTGCTCCCTGGAGCCTCTACCTGCACTGTGAGTGAATTTGGCCCGACACATAGTTTACGGATATTTTGCTTATGATAATGCTGGTGAGTCATAATTCATGCCAGCAATTAGGTAGGCAGCACATGCCATTCATTATATACATTTAAGCCCTCGTTCCGACGGCGTTCTGGGCTGGCGCCAGATCTTCAGCCCGGCAGATGTCAATTGATGTCAAGTCCAAGCGTAAGCAAGCAGTAAATTCATTTCTGATATGGTATTTAGCATTTCTGGTCAATGTGAGTGCAGAGAACTTATGAACTTACTCTACCTTTGCTTTACTTACTGTTGCCGGACTTTACTTGTACGCCCAAGTTCATCAAGCAAACGCGAACAAACTTACTTATGCGATCAATGCGATCAAGTTAGACAAAGCCGTCATTTAACCGCGGGCACCGCACGGGTCGATGAGGCGTATCTGAGAATTCATCTCAATCAATGTAAGCGGAAAGTAAACCTCTGAACTAACTTTAGCTTTCCTTTACTTACTGTCTGTCGCTAAAGTTAACTTGAACGTCTAAGTTTAAATCAAGCAAACGCGAACAAATTTACATTACTTATGTGATCAATGCCATCAAGTTAAGCTGCTCCTTTGACTCCAGGCACCGCACATAGGCAGAGTATGCACAAAGTTCAAACTTTTAGAGTCAAGACCCGTTAACTCAGCAACTTATTGTGACTTTACGTGACTCGCTTTTGTGCTACATGCGCTCCAAGTTCCTCATCGAACACGCGCAAACTCACTTATCCCATCACTCCATCCAACACTGCGTGGGTCCACACATCTTTGTGATCCAAAAATGAGGTTCAAAGATGTCTACCTGTTTCGCTAAATTGAGGGCCTGTGACAAAGATAAGATGAAAATGCAAGATTGTCTTCTCCCTTTTGCCAGTGTCTCTTTCAGTGGTCGAAATCAGGCCAGAGGGTTATTGAAACAATGTTTGTTTCTTGGTGACGCAAAAACATGTCGCAAAAATCCGATCTGCCATATAGCCCAAGATAGCCCCATTCTGAACCTTATAGGCCAAGCTGGCAAGATTACAGGGGTTATAAGTACCTTATAAGTACCTATTTTTATTTACATGCCCTGTAATCTTACCGGCTTGGCCTATAAGGTTCAGAATGGGGCTATCTTGGGCTATATGGCAAATCAGATTTTTGCGACACATTATTGGAGCGTGAAAGACTGGATGGACAATGGGGCCCATTGTTCAGTCAATCTTTGATATTACGAATAGAATCAATTCTCAACCGGAAGAAATTCTGCAAAGCCACTTTATTGGTCAGAAAATCTTCTATCAAGAGGAAAAAATTGAAGAAAACACTCGACATCTTTGGCTTTTTTTTTTTCCTGTGCCCCAAAAAATTAACGAAAATGGTAGACATCTTTGGGTTGGAAAGATGCATGGACCCCTGCAGTGCAAGTTACACCTGGTACAGAATGTGTTTCTGACTTTGGGGCTCAATCTGAGCATGCGATGACTTATTCAATGCGGGCAACCATGAAAAGTAGCGGAGCTTGAGTCAAAGTACTTGTGCAGTAGGCCATTGCTTCGTATGGCAAATACGAGTCCATCTAGAGGGTCCTTGATATACGGCCTTGATAAATAGAAGAATATGAAATTAATGGATATGCGTGGCAGCCTAGGCCCTAGGCATTCACAATGTGCAGCCTTTTGAATATGCGAGAATATTCTCAAGCCACAGCACCTTCGGTATGATAACTGCACAATGTAAGATTATGCAGTACTAGGGTATTCAACAAAGGACAGCATGGCAGTCCAACAACAACTGGTATTTTCTTTTGTTTTAAAAAACCCACAAAGAACACTGAGGGCTTGTTGAACTGCCAGTGAGCTTTGAAATTCCTGTAAATCATGGGCTGGGAAGTTGATTTCTATGTACAGGGGGCAGGTGGTTCCTGCCCAACCTTCGCTTGGTCGCCACTTTGCGTCGGCCAGCTCAGATTGGGCAGAACAGAGCATGGCCATGCCCAGCAATATTTCTTCTGTGCCAAAAGCAAATATGATGCAGAACTGCAAAGATAGGATATCGGGATACTTCCTGCCCAGAAGACCACCCCAAACGGAGAGTCCTTTCGCAAAACTATATTTTCAGCGTAATATGGGGACAGGGCTTAATCTATTGTGGCCATCTATAAGCTCTGGTGGATTTTTTCTGGTAGGGAATGGACAGCAGGAAAATGACCAATGCAAGTTGAATCCCAAACTGGAAATTTGTGTGTGAAGCAAATATCCTGTCAGGAATATTTATTATGACGTCAGGCAACACTCATTAAATTTTCCTCTGTGTGGCGGAAAAGTCCTGAGAATACTTTGATACATTGCCGCATTGTCCAAGTGTATTGTCGAAGCATGTTGAACTTATTTTGATCCCATCAACTATGCCGCGTTTTCGTGCATTCAACAGCAGGCCGAAACATTGAAAGCGGATTTATATAGGCATTGTATTTTTTTCGGCCTAGGAGATGGAATACAAAGGGGTCCCTCTTAATTATAAAGTACGGTGGTGTTGCCCAATTTGGAGGGGTTTCTCGGAAACCGCGTTTCTAAATAGACTCCCCCCGGCGTGCCTCAGCGGGACAGTGCCTTGTAATGCTAGCTACCTGGTGATTCAGCATGAGGATTAATGAGCACACCGAGAAACCTGCACCTTGATCAGCGGCGAATAACGGTGAGTAATACATACTCATAAAATTAAATACACGCACGTCCGGCACGCCGAGTGACCGCGTGTGAACAGCTACGGTTGAATGTGAAAGAATAGTCGCAAGTCACGACCTTCAAGTCAATGAATGGTATGTACCCGCTCAATAATAATGTCAGGCCCATAGCGCCGTGTTTATCTTGTGGAGTATTAAAGTTAGCGTTGGTTTTCTGAGTTCTCAAACAGGGTTGGAGGAGAAAAGGCAAAACCTGGTTGCACTGAAATCCTTGGCATCAACCCAATCAAATTCCTATCCCACGAAAAGGCAAAGTCATCAAATACTGAGTTTTCGCAAAAAAGTGGCCTGGAAAGATGACTAAAAATGATTACCTAAACAAATTTAGGACTCATAAAGAAACCAACGATCGCAAGGACCTACAATAGTCACAACCCTTTTCAAATGGATCTCAAAAGCACACAAACTTCATCTCCTTGGCAAAATAGGGGCAGTCAGAGTAGGATTCTGACGGGGATTCTCAGGCAATTCTGACGGGGATTCTGACGCGATTCTCATACTGTACCATTTCAACCAAGTGTTCAAGTGACGGGTGACGCCGGCCTCTGAACTGAACACTTTTGGTCCCAGTGACGGTGACATTCGAGTATTTTGGCCCAATTAGGGGCTAAATCTGTCAAAAAATGCGGCCCAGACGTCCCCATGTGGGAATTCTGCATGTGAAATGACGAAATGAACACCTCAAAAATGAACACCTGTGGTGACAGGTGACATGGGCTGAACACTTGGTCGAAATGGTACATTAAATGATTTTGATCAGAATCATGTGATAATCGCCGAGAATCGCCCTGAATCCTGGCCGTCCCGTTTTTAAGGCGATTCTCATCACGATGTACTGGCAAGACAAGTAATTATTGGGGATATATACTTGATCATGCCTCCGGCCAATCGACACGACCAACACGCTCGCCGCTGGAGCGCTTTTGAAAACATCTATTCACAACCACAAAGGGCAGTGGCAGCAATGAGCAAGGCAGCAATGGCAGCAGCTTGCTTTGCCCTTAGAGGTAGTAGGGGTGCTCAATTCTTAAACTGTGGCATTGTGTCGTGGCTTTATTTGTCCGAAACAAATAGAATTCAAGCTCCGCCAGAACCGAACACCCATTTCTGGTTCTGTACAGAATTATTCTGGTCCTAAAAATCATGATCACCGTCCAAGTGACTCTATAGTGATATGTGAGTAAGTATAGGTGGTAAGAAAAAATTATAAGGTGTCAATAACTACGGTTTTGCTCCAAATCATTACACAATTGCAAGTGCTAAATCTGCATATAGCTTCTCATAGCAATTGAACCAAATGTATACACGACATTATAACGATTTATAAGATAGAATGTGACCAATTCCGAGGGCAATATAAGGCAAAACGAGCGGAACTATTTGCGTTCACCTGGCGGAGCTTGAATTCTATTTGTTTCGGACAAATAAAGCCACGACACAACGCCACGGTTTAAGAATTGAGCACCCCTAGTAGCAGCCTTGGGAGGCATGAGAACAGATAGGATTGAGCTTAGTGGCGGCGGCGATGGCGAGCGAGAATCTGACAATGTGTCAGCCACGCAATAGAATAAATAAATTTAAAGATATGTTAAACTAATTTATTTAGTCTTATAAAGGAAGGGATCAGCGGATGAGAATTGAGAATCGCCTCAGAATCGTTGTCGAATCTCCTCCAAAGGAGCTTCTGCAATTCAAAGCGATTCTGATTTATGAGGATTCTCCCACGCTTTTTTAAATCAAGAATCATCTGAGAATCGCTGATCAGAATGCCTGAGAATCGCTGTCAGAATCCTATTCTGACTGCCCCTAATGAGCTCGCCTTATTTCTAAAAAAGAAATAAAAGCAGGTAGTGGAACGGACGTGAATCATTCGTCGCAGAAAACACCTCCAGAGGTTCAACAAAACGAGGCACGAGTTGATACCTTGTTGAAGCATCTGTCTAGGAGAGACTACTCCAGAGGAGCTTCTACACAATTGAAAGCAAGTCTCTTATGAAGGACCTTATTGGACAAAAGGTTTTTTTTTTTGTTTGAGCCACATGATCCCATCAGATCTCGCCAGATCTTGCAAGATCTTGCCAGTTCTCTGCATTCTTGCAAGATCTCGCAAGAAACCAATTTTTTTTCAGCCATTTCTTTCAGGATCTTGGGCACAATGTATTTCTGGCGGGTTCTCGCCAGATCTGGCTCTTTCTTGCCATTTCTCTACCCAACCCCTGTTCTTGCAAGATCCAGGATAAAACACATCTTGCGTTCACCAAAAATGAAATTGCTATGAAGTACCATAATATCTGTGTTGCCAGGGCCAAGCCCTCCCCTGGAACAGCTGACTTCGGGCAGCCGCGACTTTAACAAAGCGAGGTACGAGCTTCATTTGTTAAAGTGCCTAGCCGCGAGCGACTTGAGCACAGCAAATATTAGTCCAAGTCCTATACCGTGTTGCTTGGCACTTCTCTCTCCCCCCCTCCCATGTCCCATGGAACAGCTGACTTCAGGCCGCCGCGACTTTAACAAGCGAGGTACGAGCTTCATTTGTCAAAGCGTGAGTGACTTGAGTGCAGCAAATATTAGTCCAAGTCCTACACCGTGTCGCTCGGCACTTCTCTCCCCCCATGTCCTTTCGTGGGCCGCGCCGCCGCAAGTGCCTCAAGTGCACCAATTGCACGGCCTTCTTCTTGACTGACTTTGAGCCTGTCACCGGATCTCTTGTCCTGTGTCATGTAAGTATCCTGGTGACAGAATCACCTCCTTTTACATTGTCATATTCCAGACTCCAACTGCGGTGGGCGAGCTCTGCTTTGGGTGCCAGCACTCATGGATTTCGCACACCGCAATCTATGCCCCTAATACACTCGATCCCAATAACATCTATGCTCATGGTTAATATCGTTTGGTCGCTTTCATGAAGCTGATCACAGACGCCCTCGAGAACCTTACATAGAATTGAACTCATGTGAACCATAATTTCCAAAACAGATTTCATATACATATAGTTATACAAGCAAATAAGAAGTGGAGTAAATAAGTGCCAGATAAATCAATCATCCAGATTGTCTGAGTCGTACATATGGACCTCTGGTATAATCACTCTGCTGAGGCTCCTTACGCCCTTGCTTGAACCTTCTACAAACTCGGGTTGTTTCAGAGTCTTGGCAGTCTTGGTTTGAATAGACATTCCCTAGATTTTGACTAGCTGCCAAACATTCTTCGAATTTCTGAAGTTCAAAGTGTACCTGGGGAAATTTTCTGCTTCTTGTTGAACTCCCATCAACAATGGCGTCAGCTCCCTATGAGTGAGTGGTAAGGGGATTCCAACTCTGTCAAATGCAAGCTTACTTGATCATCCCATTCCAAATCCTCTGGATTGTCGACATCCATGCTGATTGGCTTTGAATATTACTCATTAGCCTCCAACCAGTCCCTACATAGCAAAATATACAAACCTCAATGTTCTTGAGTGCCATTTCAAGAGTTTCTCGAGTTGGGACCAAAGGGAAAGGCATTGCCTTGTGATCGATGCCATTTGCACCAGCCACCCACTCAATCACTCCGAGCCATTCCGCCCTCATGGTCAAGTTGATGCATTTATCCTTCTCCAAATAGTCCTCCCACCTCGGGACCTTACAGAGCAGATGCTCTGAGAACGGTGGATGAAATCCAAGTTTCTCCTGGTCATCACACACAAGGTATGTTGCGAGATAGTTATGGAAGCAGACATAGGAACTGATGGTTTCATTGCAAGTGTCGGTCCAGAATCCAAGTTTTTTAAGACCTGTAGCTGCTCCGAGTGTGTTGTTGGCGGCTATCCAGGTCCCCATCTCCATGATAGTCAGCATCTGCACGACTTTGGAAAACATGAGGGTGTTAACAAGTTGCATCGCCGTCAACCCCGATTGGAAAGGAATCAGCTTAAGATCTGTGAGGAGCTGGATTGTTGAAGACCAGCTTGGCAGGTCACCATGATATGCTTCGGGATCTTGGTTCGCGAGCTGCTCAAGGTGCTCGAGCCATGCCTTTTGCACGGTTGGGTTAAAGTAGGGCTCAAACGTCTCGTCGAGTGTGAGGATCTCTTTTGGTGGATCATTTGGTTTAGGGTGAGTGCGAGGACGCTTTCGCATGTTTGGCTTCTTTCCCTTAGGTTTGTCTTGTTTCTTGGTCGGCTGGGCTTTGAGCGATGGGTTAGGTTGCCAGCCCCAGGCCTTGGTGTTGTCCAATGGGATCTTTTCAACATGGGTCGCGTTGAACTGGATAATGGACTGGAATGACTGCACCATTGTGGCATGGTCGTCAGCAAAGAAGCCTCCGGAACCAGTTAGGCGGCTCAGAAATCTTCAGTTCCGCAACCCTGGCCTGTCCTGAACCACGACAAAGCATTTGACAGCCCTACAGGTCTTGTCAGTTGGCGCCCCTGACATATGCTGCTGGAACAGTTGAGTGTATTGATTGAACTCCCGACGAGGATTGACATAGTCCACATTTCGAGGACTTTTATCCAGGTCTTTTCGCTGCCCTAAGAGCAAGCAACGAAGGTTGGTGTCTCCCACAGGGAGATTCCGTTCTAAATTCAGAGCTTCTCGAATGATGAGCGCAGCAACCGCAAAGTTTGGAATTTTGCCATGCGGAAGGATCTGGTCCAGAGAGGGTGTCATATAGCCAGAAACAGCCTTTGGCGCTCAGGGTTTACCTGCTTTGTGCTTGACTTTTTCAACCGGTTCGACCATTGTCACATCCTGTACAGTTTCTGGATATGGCTCTCCGACTGTCATCTCCTGAAATGCGGTGTGTACCTCATCTCCAAGAGATTTAACAGCTTTGAGGATCCCAGGAACATGGCGGATACGGGCAGTGAGCCAGTCATTGAGGGGGCTGAGTGTTATTTCAGTATTATGCAGTAGTGCAGGGCTGAAGCGATCTGCTTGATTGATATGGAAAGACAGCCAAGGGCTGAGCAACACCTTTGAGAGAGCTGATGCACAGAGTATTCTGTCGTCTTGGCAGGCTTCAAGCAGGGAATTAAGAACGGCACCACGGCATATAGCCCTGGCGAAGACATTGTCATCCTCACTGCTCTGACAGTGATTATTTCCATTAGAGGCAATGGGCATGTCGTTGCAGCCGCAGAGTGCAGGCATAATAACAACCTTGCTGAATATGGTCAAAAGACAGGTCTGGCATGCTGCATATAGGTTCAGTGCAGGGCCAGAGTTGGACAAGGTTATTTTTTGCTTCTTATTGCCCTGCAGAGTGAGCAGACCATAGAGGTCTGAGGGAAGGTGAGCAAGATCCTCGATGGCTGGTCCACAAAGCCCGTGCCCTGGAAGCTGAGGTTCCGGAGCGAGCATGTTTGGTGCTCTGGAAGATTTCTTTTGTGCTGTCCTTCGCCACTCCTTTGCCTTCTCGATGGATTTGACCTTTGTATGAAGGATGAACTGTGCGATGTGGTCAATGAGCTGGCCCAGAGCAGTATTATGTGTGAAGCCTGCAAAGCCTTTCTCCCGATGCTGTTCGAATAACACTTTGATCATCTGGGGGCCAATGGACGAGCACCATCTATAGATAATGATATGGGTGCGTGCATTCGTCCATTGCAAGACCCGAGTAATGAGTGTGGATGCCCGTTCAAACCCAGTGAAAAGTCCATATGCGGAGGTATGCCGAGATAGGCTGAGATAGGCGCCTGCCAACACTTCATACCACAGCCTACCACAGGCTTCAAATGTGGCCGTTTTCATATGGCTCATCTGCGCACATCGCTGCCCATATGAAATATTCATGTATTTCATAGAATATATAAAATATTCTATTTATCCATTCTTCCTCGCCTACCCCCCGCCCCCCGCTCGCTCGCTCGCCTTCCCGCTTGCTCGCCCGCCTGGCCACCCGTCCGTCCACTCGCCTGCCCGCCTGGCCACCCACCCACCTGCTCGGTCGTCCGCCTGCTTCATCACTCGCTCGCTCTTCTGCCTGCTCGCTTGCCCGCTCGCTTCCCCGACCCGCCCGTTCGCTCGCCTGCTTGCCCGTTTGTTCGCTCGCCTGCCCGCCTCTACCTGCCCACCCACCCGTTCGTTCACTCGCCTGCCTGCCCGTTCGTTCGTTCCTTCCCCGTTCGCTCCTTCGCCACCTCCCTGCAACGACCCAATATTAGCTGTCTTTATTTACAAACAGTATCTGCACGCACCTCAAACTGGGTCTCGTTTGCAGCGCTGAAGAACAAGCGCTGAGCAAAGATTCTCTTCAAGCAACTCATTCTTACCTGTTGCGACCTTGGGCGTGTCTTGGCGCACTGCCATTCTGAGCGCCGTGCGTGACGAGATAATTCGCGAGGTGGCCGCAGCGATGGAGGAAGGTCAGCGGGGGTGGAGCGAGAAAAATGTAGTTGACCTTGTTTGGTACCTGGTTCTTGATGTGGAAGGTCGCAACAGCACAGCGTTGCCGTGAACGCACACATTGCCGTGCCGCCAAAGCCCATGTGCTGCGGGAATGTGTAGAGTGTGCCAGGCGGTGGTGACTTGCTGAGAACCGAAACTGAGCAGAAGGGGACAAGGGCAGAGAAAACACTTGCCTCTGGACTGATCCAATAGAACAAAACCTGGACAGAAGAGGGCGCTCGCTGCTCGGAGATCTTCTGAGCGTGTCCAGGGCGATGGTAGACGAGGTGTGAGTGAATATTAAACGGGATCCCAACTAGGTATGCAGCCAAGAGCCCAAGAAGAAGAGCTTCATTGTCGCCCAAAGCACCTGCTCGACCATTGCCCAGATCGTTGCCCAGGTCGTTTCTAGAAACTCTCGAGTACACAGCTGTAGTAGATTTAACGAAGTAGAGTGCGAAGTAACCCCAGCAGACGCTGTTAGGCTGTGCGGAAAGTAGCCCCAAAAGCCGTCGAAAGCACCACTCAGTTGGACAGTCTTGGACTTGTTTGAGAGCCACAGAGATCTGAGGACAGCAGAGGGACCTATCGACGTGAATCTGGGCACGGCGGCGGCCAGCGAGAACGAGGGAGGTGAGAGGAACAACGGAGGCGCGGGTGACGTGGTGGTGCGGAAGACAAAGTCAATTTGAAACTCCGACTCCGGAGTGCCCCGAAGTAGCCGCAAAGTACGTGGAAGAAGAATAAAAGAGTCGAGAACGTTGCGAATGTTGCGAGACGGGCACCCCGGGCAAGATTTTCAAGCGACTCTCCTTTCATCTTCATAAATTTTCAGAGGACAGCATATTTCTCAGATCTCAGCCTATCTCAGCATACCTCCGCATATGGACTTTTCACTGGGGTTTAAAGGCCACCAGCCAAGGCATCGAACCAGCCGCAGCAGACAATCTACCCATCTGGGCGATAGCTATGTCCTGCACCGTACTCAGATCAGACTCCAGCAAAGCCTGAAACATCGAAAGGGCCCTGTCCTGAACTTGACAGGTATCCAGCAAGGTTGATATGAATTTGGGTGAATTAATGGCAGCCAAAAAATGCTGTGATGCGAGCCCACTAGCCTTTAGATGATGCAGGTGCCACGCTGTGAGCAGTTGTGCCCATAGCCGGAGATTGTGACTGCAAGGGGCTTGGTTGAGATGCAGTTGCCGAGCTATCAATAGGCGGTTGGCTAGGCGCAAACACCATGTGGGCACTGAGAGCGGTGCTCTCACTGGGTTTCTGCCTGATACTGTTAAGAAGCAGTAGGGACGAGTACTCTTTGAGTCCAACAGAGAGAAACTCGGCCACCATCCCCGGCAGCAACCTGAACACTTTGTCAGATTTGGCGTGAACTTGGAAGGTGAACTTGGAAAAAAAAATTCAGGGAAGAACGAACCTTGGATCACCGCTGCGAACAAGCTGGGGAGCCTCCCCTGCGGCATCTGTAACGACACAGTAGCATCCCTGCCGATTATTCAATGACTGGCAGTATAACATCAAGGATCAAATATTACCTGGCTTCCCACACGAACATACTCCAAGATTTTAACGATCTGGCCTGAGAAATCAAATGGGGGGACATTGCCCGGGAATGCTGCGGAACTTGTTGGAATGCTGCTACGTGTACGCCACTCAATGCTCCATGTATCCTGGTCATTATCAGCATCATAATCATCTTCGCATAGGCGTTTCTGGTAGTTTATGTAGACGTGCTTTGCAATGGGAATGTGTACGAGCTCGCACTGCTGCCTCAAATATTTGTAGTGCCCGCGCTTCAACGCAATAGCTGCAGCATCATTGACTGGGTGGTAGGGAAGCGGCTGGAGAGGAATTTTCTCTCCCGACTTGTTCTTGAACGTGATAGCCTGCAGAACATCGTTGATATCAATTTCGAGGTCTAAGTTGCAGAGCTGGAGCTGATTCCAGAAGCTAGAGATGATCTCACGTCCCATGCGATTGGCTCAGGGCTCCTGGCCACCAAGAATATCCTCTCCGTTGGTCGCATAATCCTGCTGGATGGAGAGATGGTGCTGCTCTGCAGCAAAGTTACCATACCGAACTGAAGGTGTCATAGACATGTATGTCTCCTGAGTATGGGCAGCCTGGCTGGCATAGGAAACCACCTCAATGCATGCATATTCAGACTGGTTCCATGCAGTCTGCAGCTCGGTTTCAACCCACCACTTGAACTCATCACAAGACATTTTGGTGGTAGCACCAACACCCATATGGATGTTTACACCATCAAATACCATGTGTATCGCCCAGGAGTGAAGTTCACGTATGTAAAGACCCAGTCGCCCAAGCAGAAAGGCGCGAGTATGTGATCCTATCGGAGCTTGTGATGAGAATCTTCGACAACATCATAGAAATATACATACCAGGAGGTAAACTGAGCATCGCTAAAAAATAGGTCTTTGCAAGTCGTGGCATCCAGGGAGTCGGTGTGCATTGTGCCCTGAAATCCGAGCGCTACTGCCAGCTGCTGCCAGATGGAGGCCTCATTCAATTGGCAGCTCGTTGCATTGTTGGGTTCTAGACCCCCGAACCCAACCACATTCATGTCATCGGCATTGAACTCGGTAACTTCATACTAGAACTTGGAGACAGATTTTCGAAGGACACGTCTTTGGAGCCGAGCCAAAGCCTTCAGCACAGTTGAACTCTGAGCACGGAAAGCAGCACTGTCATCCTGTGCAGCAGGCAGCACAATGCCGGGACCAACACCCTTCAAAAGGGTACTCGCGAGATTGAAGCTGCCTGCTTTAGAACCCTCCAGTAGATTCTTGGGTGAGCGGTCATTGGTCCACAGGTTGAAGTCGGTTATTGGGAAGACCTGGTCTGTGTTACCAACAGGTCTGCATCCTCGAAGGCCCTTCACCACAATGACTGTGTCCTCATAAATATCCCAAAAGTCGGGTTCATGGCGCAGAGACTCAAAGGTGTGAACAGCACCAACTGTGTGGAGCTGCTCAGGGTCACCGTTAAGCTCATATGCGAAAGGAATGCCAGGGATCATCTGGATGCACTCAGGCACTGGGGGGTTCACAAATTCCTGATCATCGCCCAATTGAGGATATACACCATCCGTCTTGCTCCAATCAAGATCCTCCATATGCGACAGAGCTGGAGCACAAAGAAACCCTTCTATGTGTATGTGGGAGGTAAAGACTGTCCAGAGACTTGGCTGCAATGTGATGAAGTGAGATTGTGCCAGTCAGAAGGAGGTGGAGGATGGAGAGAAGGAGAGAACAGCGATGACGTGTAAGTGGTCACTTTGACCTGTCAAGACACAGCCACTCTTGACATGACAAAGCAACCACTTAGGCATGTGACCACTATTTCTCACAGATCTTTTCTCCTCCTCAGTTCACAGTGAATGGTGCATAAATCATGTATTTATTCGTGGATCCTCTGATACACTTCACACAGCTACCTGAATTTCCTCGGAGCCATTGGAGAAGTATGAGCTCTGCAGAGAGAGAATATTGTTTTTGGGCCCTAGGACGACTTTGTGTAGGGTCAAGATAAGGAAGGGCAACACTGGGCTGGAGGAAAAAAATGTGGGAGGTAGAGACAACCCTGGTGAAGTGTCCTGCACAAGGACATAGCCGAAAATGTGCAAGGGGCAACATTGGATGGAGGTTCTTTTATGAGCGCCCTTTTTTAACACATCAATTATTGTTGAGAGTTAGTGTAAAGGAGCGTAGTGCTGAGCCGGGATAGAAAATTGGGGGAGGTGTATAGGACTCCAATGAAGTGTACTGCACAAGGAAATAGCCAAAAACATGCAGGTTGCAACATTGGATAGAGGTTCCTCCTTCAGCGCTTTTTTAAAATCACAGCAATCATTGTGAGTCACTTCTACTTGTTGCTCCAGCCCTTCTTCCAAGTGGCACATTATAATTTGAGAGAGATCGAGTTTTTGGGACTCTGGCAAATAATGACAGGTTCCCATGACCCCAAACATGAAATCAGGGTGGTGTACTATTTGTGCACTGCCTCCCCAACACTGCCACACCCCTTTGACTGAAACAACCATCCCGGCCATCCACACTACTACACCGCTGGTGAGCATTGTCTTCAGAATAAATGGGTTGTCTCCTAAATTGTCTGGAAGGCGACACTCTATGTATCCTTCAGCCCCTGAGCAACCGCTGGCGCCTGCCATCACATCTGGTGTGAATTCCATGCTGACAGAAATTCTTGCCAAGATTTTCAAGCTCTGCGTAATGCTTAGCTATGGATTTTCATCCCCGTCACAGCAACTAAAAGTTTGCCGAATTCCTTCAGCCAAGGAAGCACCGCTACTTCTCTGTCATGTTTGCCATGACTGGCGGGTAATTGCAAAAGCCACAGCCTCACTGTGGGTATCCCTGGATGCAAGGTTCGCGCAGTCAATGGAGAGTTACGAGTTGCTAGAAATGCGGCTGGCTTGTTCTCGGCAGATGCTGGTATCCCTCACATTTTCGCCTATCTCTGAGAACACCACTGCATCCAACAAACAGATTTCCATCATCTTCCCCCACCTGACTCACTGCTCTGAGCTCACGGTCGAAGGTTGGTATGACAATGCCATGGAAATCCAGCCTCCACCATTTGCAGAGCAACTGCAAGGAATATTGGTGTCACTTGGAGAGAGCGATTCACATGCAGCGGATTGGTTCAAAATTCTTTTTGCCCGGGCCTCGCACCTCACACATTTGCGCTGGGTCGGGCCACCTTCTGTGCAGGCACCTTGGATGTAAATTGTGCATTTAACGTACCGTGTAGTGGATGCAATGGCTTTGCCAGCAATTTTCATGGAGCTCATTAATCTGGAACTCGAACTGTCCAGCAGCCATCTTCAGGATCCATTCATCATCCCTACTGTGAACCTTGCACTTCTCGCCAACGTTACAACTTTTATGCTGGCTGGCGACAGCTCCTCCGCCCACCAGTGTATCCACATATTCGGAATGCTCATGCTACCAAAACTTGGGAGCCTGGTCTTATGCTGCCCCGACCTCCTTCCTGCGCTCCCACCATTTTTGGACCGTTCGCAACCCCATCTTCATACTCTCCTTGTTCAAGGCCCATCTCAGCTCCATCCTCTCATTATGCACACTTCCATTTCGCCATCCTTGCGACAACCGTCCATTTCCCCCAGCGACCTGGGACATCTCTTCTGGACAATGGAGATGCACCTTCCCAGTATACTACAACCACAGGCCATCCAGTTGCTAGATGATGAAGATCTCGCATTCCATCTTGTGGGGAAGAGCAGGGACCCATTTGATGACGATTCACAAAGTTCCCGGGCTTTATGTTCGTTGTTGAAGTCGAAGCTTCCACAGCTCGAACTTCTCAGCTTACACTCTGACAACGATGGTTGGGTCAAGGATGTGGGCCATGCACACGAGGAAATAGAAACGAGCTTCGTGGAATCCATTCATGGCGAACTCTAGGTTCGGTGGTCCCTGGAGACAAGAAAGGAATATGAATCGGAGGGGGTGTGGTGGTGGTGTTTGATGAATGAGGCATTTGCAGCTTAAAACGAGAACAACAACAATAATGCTATCTTAACTTTATTAAAGGACAGCAACTATAATTTAATCATAGAAAGTGTGGCACAGTCTAAAAGCTTCCTTCCACACCGCCCGGCGAACATGCATGCTATGGGAGTTTCGATCCACCGCCAATGCCAACTGCTGATCAAGGTAAGTGATTTGCTCAGGCAAAAACGGTGCATCGGGAGCGTCGCAAGGGACATGGGAGAATTGGTCAGGACCCTGAGCAAAAGGATTGCGATCTTCCCACTCCTGAGGGTTCTCAGCGAACAAATGTTGCATCAGGGTGGGATTGTTGGCAACATCCCAGTCAATGCCATGCATGGTCAGGTCATCCAAAGGCTCATCTACAACATCAGCTGCATGCTCAACTCCGCGCGGCCCATCCTGAAGCATGCTAAAAAGAAAGATGTCACGCGGCGAGCGCTGGCGTTCTCCACGGATCTGAAGGTTATGAGAGTTCCACGCCTGAGCCCACTCCTGAGCGTCCTCGTTGATTTGAGGTAGGAAAAGGTGGTGAAGGAGCCAAATGTGCGATGGGAGGGAGGGGTTCAAGCCATGACTCACTGCGAGGTCAACGAAGAAATTCTTCCACTTTTGGCCAAAACCGTGTGTTATATCGTACCACAGGCGCTCAATGCGTGTATTGTGCACACTCCTAGAAGAAATCACTGTTCATCTCTGGCAAGAAAAGTGGGCAAAGAGGAGAGAACATACCGTCCCCAGATATATGAACCACATAGGACGCCCCGTGCATCCTCCATGAAAACCGCGACGAGAACGTTCTCTGTACCATGGTCCCTGCGCACCGGGCTCGGGAGACCGTGGGTACGAACAGCCTCCTCGAATATATCGAGGACGGTCTCAGCTCGATTGTTGTTGCTGACACGGATGCCAGTGACAAGCTGTGACTTGCCGTCGATAAAGCAGTGAATAATGATCTTGAATTGGATAAGACCTAGAACGAACATCAGGGGATTTGAAGAGCGGGAGAGGTGGAATTCACCATGCTGCCCATTGTGGTGCCATAATGAGTTCGCTCCTGCAACATTGTATGGCTGACGATGGATGGAGCGCACACCAAAAGGGGGATCCGTGTATGCGCAGATACGAGGCCGCAATGCGAGCACGGGGAATACGATACCCACCAGCCTTGAGCCTGCCACTGAGCATATGTCGTCCAAAATCAGGGAAGGTCTGGAGGATAGTTGTGAGGAGGGAGTCAAGATCCTCGTCGGAAAGGGTTGCCACCGGAGCAGATGTGGACTGGAAGATCCGAGATGTCGACCCATCAGCTTGTCTGGTGTCAGTGTAAACCGGATGGCCTCTTTCAGCCAGACCATACTCCACGGCACGACGTCGGATGGTGCGCGCAGAGCAGTGGAAAACATCACGCAGGTGAGTTGGGCCCCGGAGTGCGAGTGCCTGAGACAGAAAGTTGGGGTCAATCTCCACCCGAGGGTGTCCTCCTGTTGGAGCACAGGTAGAGACGACAAGATGGGGGCCTTCTGCCGGATCCGAGGAGAGGTGCCGTGCCTCATCAAGGTGCTCAAGCATCCGAGTAATGCTCTGGGTAAGAGCCGCATATTCCACAGCTGGGAAAACATTGCGATGCTGAAAACAATAATAGAAGGAAAAAATAAGCATGGAAAGTAGACGAAGAGCCAAAAGGCTGACCGGCTCCGCTGCTTGAAAGAACTGCAGTGCTTGCGCGACTTGAAGATCAAGCTGTGTCTGTGCACCACACTGAGTACGCAAAGTACGTATAACATTTCGCTCCAGAATGTGATAGGCTGTGCGAAGATTCTCAAGGACATCAGGGATAGGCGGGGCATCGGCCATCGGTGCGTAGTGGATATCAATGAGTGGCAGGAGGCACGAGAGAAAAGTGTTTGGGGCAGATGGTTAAATCGTACAGCTTGGCTTGCTTGCCGAATAAGCAGGCACATTGGCGGGCTTGGAAGGCCGCAGAATCGTCGCGTGCCGTACCATCCACATCCATCAGCTTCCGCAACAGCAGCAGATACGATATCTTGCGAGATTTGGTTGCTTGCTGTTTCAAGACTTTTTTTTTTTCAAGACCCAGATCTTGCAAGAAATGGGACCGAAATCTTCCAAGATCTGGAATACAACAACTGTATTTTTTTCCAACCCAAAATCTTGCAAGAAATGGGATGGAGATCTCGCAAGATCTCAACTGAGAAAAATGACGGTGTCTAGAAAAAAAAGGGGTGTTATGGCGAGATTTAGCAGGATCTGGGGTTATTTTGTGATTTTTCGGGGATCTGGCGAGTTCTCGACGTATCTGGTGAGATTTCAACCAAATGCCCCCCCGAACCAAAAAAAAGGCAAGTTTTGTCCAATAAGGTACGTGAAATTCTCTTGACGGCGATTCTCTCACGCTTTTATCAGCCGAGAATCGCCTTGAGAGTCGTCGATAAGAATCGCCTCCGAAATCCTTACTTTGACCGCCCCTATTTTCCTGGTGTGGGACAATTCGCTGTTCACAGAAAGCTTTCATGGAGAGTCTAAGAGTCTACGAGGCACGGAGCCTTGACGCAACATGTCATCGAAGACACCCAGTCCACGTCGTCGCCAATGGGGTAATCCCCGAATAATAATAATCGAGGGTTCCCTCCGTGTGCCACCGGCTTTGTGCCTGGTCTGGTATCTCTGCCGAAAGCCGCACTTCTCGCAAAAACTGTCAGCTGGCTGGTGTTTTTCTATTACGCGGGTCACCATTACCCCATCCTCTCCGTGTGTCACCGGCTTTGTGCCTGGTCTGGTATCTCTGAAGTGGTTTGACAGTGCTCCATAGCACTCTCAAGTGTATTGTGCCTGTGGTGAACCTATGGGTTGCTATGCAGCCCTGTACAGTACTGCATAAGGCTGCATAGTGGCCATAGGTTCATATCGGCTACGGTTTTCGTGATCAATGACAAGACAGCCGCACTTCTCGCAAAAACTGTCAGCTGGCCTTGAGCTAGCCGGTTCTCTTCTATTATGCGTGTCATCGATATCTTTAAAAATCTACCCCACCCTCCCACAATTTGGTTCGAGATGACTCATCCGATCGATATGGTACCGTCATTTTCACTAGGCTTTAAACCTCTCTATCCGTGATCATTTCATCGACCGATTTACTACGCAATGGCACCTGCAGGCTTGAGACTTCGTACGTTTTGCATGCGTTCCTCAGGAAGCAAAACTCAAGCTGACGGATCTCAACCCAACTACAGCCAAAGACGCGCCCCGCACCTTCGGCATAGTACTCTACACCCAGTTCGAGGTCCTCGACGTATTCGGGCCCGTCGAAGCACTTAACACGATCTCCCGCAACCTCGCCGACAACGAAACCCCAATGAAATGCATCACCTTCGGCCCCTCAACCAACCCAATCCGCAGCGGTCCCTCCGAAGGCATGGGCAGCTTGTTTAGCCAGTCCTTCGTAGCAGACACGACCTTCGACGACGAGAAAAAGCTGTCGGAAGTAGACGTGCTCATCGTGCCGGGTGGTTTAGGACCTCCCGACTCTGAACGACAAGCCGTCATCGACTTTATACAGAAGTTCTACAATTGCCGCGTCAGGGACCAGCAGAACAAATACCTCTTCACCGTCTGCACAGGGAGCAATCTCGCGGCTTTTCGATCAAGCAAGGACACGCAAGTCCCGTCCGCGCTTGAGGGTTTAGCCGCGACCACCAACAAGTCCGCGTGGAACTACTTCTTCGTCGAAAATAAGTTGCACAAGGCAACGTACTGGGTCGCGAACGCGCGCTGGGTGCCGCAGGGCAACGTGTGGACGACGAGCGGGGTGAGCGCGGGCACAGACGGCATGATTGCGTGGATTGCGCAGGTGTACGGCGAGGACAAGGCGCAGTTTGCGTGCAATGGCATGGAGTACAATCGGCAGGCGAACCCCGATCTTGATCCTTTCGCTGCGGTGTACGGAGCGCAGAATGTGCCGGCTACAGAGGCGGATATTAAGTGGATTATCAAGGATTAGTATATCCTTCTTCGTCACTGCGTCAGTCCTCCACAATAATGTTACACCGAATTTCTACTCCGGCCTCCTTCATACAAAATACGACAGTTTCAACCCCGCGCCGGCGCTGCCTGTGGAAATGTTCATCTTTGGGTTGGATCTCGATGCTTTTACACATGACAAAATCACACAAAACCCTCAACCTGCTTTGGGCGGCGAGCCAAACGAGTGGGATTTCTTACTAAACTCTTTAACAGCCCCTGCTCCAATCACTCGTCATCCCGCCTTTGATCAGGAGTGGGTTGCACCCACTCCACCGGAGAAATTACGGCTGCTACCTGCACCTCCCATGTCCTCGCCGCCCGGTAAGTAAAATCATCTGAAGTGTAAATCTGAAGCACAGTAGATCAAAGAAGCGGTAAATAATGAGAACGATAGGACCAGAAAACGTGTCGACACGAGTGGACTAAGCCGATGAGGCAATCATCGGCCATCAAACGAGCGTGCCATCTGGCTTTCCATAGCCTACCCCAGGGAGGCGCTGGGCTGGGGCAGAGAGAGGCGGAGCGAGCAAGAGACGGGACAGGACGGAATGGAACGTGGAATTTGAGACTCCAGAACATTTGAGAAGTTTTGGAAAAGAAAACAAAGGAAAAAGGCAGAGGTGGAGGATGGGTTGAGACGAACCTATCTGGATGATGCCCACAGCCCAAATCATTTGCTTTCGGAAAGATATGACGCGGGTCTCAAGGAGACCGCTCTGAGTCCGCTCAGGATCATCTGGAGGAGTCAAAGAGCCATGTTTTTATTATTGTACCAATCTGTTGAAGCAATAAGTCCTGTCCGATGTCCACTTTGTCGTCAGCAGCGACGAGAGAATAAAGAAGAGGAGGATGGAAGGAGCCTCCGAAGAAAGTCTGATTTTACTCCATTCTTGTATGATGCGCCAAGTCATGCGCCGGTGGCCACAATGATCTAATCATGACATCGGATCATCATGCGGCACAGACACGTGTGGGCCTTCTCCAACTTTCTCACATTCACCCGCAAGACTCTTTCTCTGTGGTTCGTCAGGCTCAGTATCAGCGTTACGAGTCGACTGACATATGCGGTATTACAAACAAGCATTCGCCATATTGATCGACAAATACCCAATACCGATCCTTTGACAGGAAATTATCATTATTCAATTGAATAATATACCTTCAGGTGTGGCTTCTTGGCGGATGTGTGGCAAAACGGACACTGACGGCGGAAAATAGTATCGCTACTGACTCTCCAGCAGTGACTCCAGGCCGGGGACAACACATAAAAATCGAGCCGCCGCTGCATTGCCTTGGATTCTTATCACCACACGCAAACTAATTCAGGTTCGTTGAGGTCGATAACTTTCATACTTGCAATGGGACCGCGCCGCCTTGTCAGGTTCGGTCTTGCATTGCATCCCCGCACCTCGTCCCTCGCTCGCACCATGTGATGCTTCAAATAAATCTGTGACTGGTTACAGTACCCGGAATATTGTGGATGACTCCTAACTCTGACTCCATTCATTCCAATCTGACTCACTTTCAGGCTTAAAGTAGTCGTCCGACTTTCTCATTCACCAAAATGGCTGTTCGCCCTGAAGACTCGGCGCTCATCGCGAAGCTGCACGAAGTCTCGCAAGCTAAACCCAAGCTCATCAAGTCGACCACCTACGCCGCGCCCGCTGATGCGTCGATCACCGTGCGCAGCTGGAAGATGGACGAGTTCAAATACTATGACGTGCCTTCACCCTTTCCCACCCTCGCCCGCGGGATCTTCACGGTCGAGCTCCCCAGGACGCCTGACTCGGACGCGCAGCAGCAGTACCGCATCGTCGCACGCGGGTACGACAAGTTCTTCAACATCGGCGAGGTGCCATGGACGAACTGGGAGGCGCTGGAGAGCCACACCGCCGCGCCATACACGCTGTCCCTCAAGTCGAACGGTTGCATCATATTCATCGCCGCGCTCACGCGGGACAAGCTCCTCATCACCTCGAAGCACTCCATCGGGCCCGTCCCCAAACAGGAGCTAAGCCACGCGCAGGCGGGCGAGGGTTGGCTGCGCACGTACCTCGCGCGCCTCGACAAGACCGAAGCCGACCTCGCTGCACGGCTGTACGATAGCAACTGGACCGCCATCGCAGAGGTGCGGAGCACATCTATCGTCGACAATAATATACTGATCACGCATCCTAGCTCTGCGACGACTCGTTCGAGGAGCACGTCCTCGGATACCCCGCGGACCAGACGGGGCTGCACCTGCACGGGCTGAACGAATGCACCGCCGCGTTCACCACGCTCCCGCATGCCGTCGTCGACGCATTCGCGGCTGAGTGGGGCTTCATCCAGACCGCATCTACCGAGCTCCCCACGCTCGCCGCCGTGCGCGCCTTCACCGACTCTGTGAGCACCGCGGGCCACTGGAATGGTGCGCCCATCGAGGGGTTCGTCGTGCGCACGCACGTCGTCGCGTCCGCGGACCAGGCCGGCGCGCCCCCGTACGACCCCGGCTCAACGTTCTTCTTCAAGGTCAAGTTCGACGAGCCGTACATGATGTACCGCGACTGGCGTGAGGTGACGAAGAAGCTGCTGCGCCTGCACGAGCAGGCGCAGACGGGGAAGGGCAAGGTGGGCGCAACGGTGGGGATGTCGGAGGCGGCGCTCCCGCGGAACAAGATGAAGCGCGCGGAGACGCGCCTGTACGTGCGCTGGGTCATGCGCGAGATCGTACGCGCGCCAGCGGACTTTGCGGAGTATAACAACGGGAGGGGGATCATTGCTGCACGGGAACGATTCTTGGTGTACCTCGCGTCAGCGGAGGGCCAGGCGTTGCTTGAGGAAGCGCGCGGTGGCCGTATGCCTGCTGATGCTGAGCCTTCTACGTCGGCGAGTGGGGACCAGGGGCCATTTGGCAAGACCATCATCATACCCGTGGCGATCCCTGGATGTGGTGCGTCTCCTCTCATGTCCGCTTTTCACACTTGCGCTGATCATTCTTTGCGAGCAGGCAAAACCGCCGTATCAGTCGCCCTGGCGCACATCTTCGACTTCGCGCACACACAGAGCGACGACGTGCGCGCGAAGCGGCCCGCGCCCGTCTTCATGAAGAACGTGCTTGCGTTGCTGCAGAAGAACAATGTGGTCATCGCGGACAAGTGCGTGCTTTCTCTCCCATTCCTTTCTCCCCCCTTCACCCTTCAGCGTCCCTTCACCCCTCGCCCGCCGCCGTCTTACTGATGCCCTCTACCCGACAGAAATAACCATCTATCCCAGCACCGCGGACAGCTGCGCACCGCCACGGCGGGGATGGTGCCGCGCGTGCGGCTCCTTGCGCTGGACTGGGGCGTGGGCCGGGAAGGAGAGGGTGCGCTGCCTGCGAGCCGCGTGCAGGAGGTATGCGCCGCGCGCGTGCGGGGCCGGGGAGGGAATCACCAGACGCTGAGGCATGCCGTGGGTGGCGCGGAGGCGGACACGGGCGAGGGGGAGGACGGGGATGCGGCCGCGGAAGATACGGCCGCGAAGCACACGTCAGAGGTGTTGCGGCGCTTCCTGGGGAGCGCGGAGCCGCTGGGGCCGGGGGAGGTGGACGAGGTTGTGGAGATGGACCTCGAGGAGGGGCTGGAAGCGGCGGTCACGCGCGCGGTGGCGGGCTGTGCGCGGGTGCTAGGGGTACCGGTACCGGCGGAGGAGCGGGTAAAGGCGGGGGTGGAGAAGGCGCGGGGGTACGTTGTTGCGGAGAAGGCCAAGGTGAAGGACGCCGCCAAAAAGGATAAAGCGCCCACGAACTCGGCGGAGAAGAGTGCGGGGAAAGCTGCGAGCACGAGCAAGAAAAGGTCGCCACGGTACTACGCGCTGCTGCCTGCGGTGGACCTGCTTCAGGACGACGTGCTGCGGACACCGATTGCGCAGCGCGGGGACGACAGCGCACGGGCGTTCTTTAAGCAGCTCGTCGAGGGGAATCGGGTGACGGACCGCCCCCACGTTACGGTCGTGCATGCCAAGGCGCTGGGGAAGGAGGACGGCGCGCAGGCACTGTGGGAGCGGTGCGCCGCGCTGGACAATGCTGCTCCGACGACCTTCCGCTGCACGCTGGGGCACCTGGTGTGGGACGAGCGCGTGATGGCTGTTACGGTGGAGGACGTGCGATTAGAGGCGGAGGGGGCGGGTGGAGGGGGGCAGGCGGGCGCAGAGTTCGTGGCGATGCTGGGGGAGGACGTGAGAAGGCGGCTGCATATTACTGTGGGGACCAGGGATGTGACAGTGGCGGCGGTGGAGGCGCGGGCACTCGTGGAGGCGTGGAGGGCGGGCGAGGGCGGTGTCAAGTCGATGAAGCTGGATGAGCTGGAGGCGACGGGGAGGATCCGGGGGTTGTTCGGTTGATGCGGGTTTGATTATCGTAAATTATTGAACTTAGTATGAGCTGGAGGCGACGGGGAGGATCCGGGGGTTGTTCGGTTGATGCGGGTTTGATTATCGTAAATTATTGAACTTAGTATGAGCTGGTCTCAAAAGCGTCTCTTCTTGGCGGAGCGGATGAAACCGAATATTGCACACCACCCGACAGAATTTTCCGCTCTGGACTCTCAAATGGCGTTTCGACAGCACAATCCATCTTCATTCGCATACATACAATTCAATTACCGAGTAGACAGCCGCGCGATTCCAATTCCAATTCAAACGTCGCGCGACCAGACAATGGCGTCGTTCCCTAGTGGGAGGACATGAGCACAAGCTTAAGATGGTTGCGACTAAGTCTATGCATACTGGTGTCAACGGACTAGTGGCTTGTGCATCAGTCTCCATACGTGGAAAAGTAGAACAGGCTTACTGCTCTTGCGTGCCAGGAAGGAACGTCGTTCTCTAGTGGGAGGAAATCAGGTCAGTTTATTTGGGATATAACTTTGCAATTTAATAAGGCGCATACTGATTTCGACGGACTAGGAGGCGTGCGTGCGTCAGGCTCGATGTATGGGGAGGTAGGGGGGGCTTACGGTTCCGGGCACGAGCGCACGCGGCGGCTTGGGCTCCCAGAGAGGGACGTCGTCGCCTGGTGGGGGAAGATCAGTTCAAATTGTGGCGATGTGCAGTTTAGCATACTAGTGTCCACCGACTAGACTAGTGGATCAGTCCGATTCGGGCGAAGAAAATTAAGGGGGAGGCTTACAGTTCCGGGCACGAGCGCACGCGGCGGCTTGGGCTCCCAGAGAGGGACGTCGTCGTCTAGTGGGGGAAGATCAGTTCAAATTGTGGCGATGTGCAGTTTAGCATACTAGTGTCCACCGACTAGACTAGTGGATCAGTCCGATTCGGGCAAAGAAAATTAAGGGGGAGGCTTACAGTTCCGGGCACGAGCGCACGCGGCGGCTTGGGCTCCCAGAGAGGGACGTCGTCGCCTGGTGGGAGGCGATCAGTTCAAATTGTGGCGATGTGCAGTTTAGCATACTAGTGTCCACCAACTAGACTAGTGGATCAGTCTTCGTACATGGAAAATCAAGGAGGCTTACTACTCCGGAGCGGTCCTGTTCAGCCCAGATAAGAAAATTACTACAGCCAGGGGAGATATTGGGGATAGTAAGAACGTACAACAGGAACAGCGGACACGATGGCCAAGAGCGCGAAGGCGAGAATTGCAGTGAACTTGGAGTTTAACATCTTTTTAAAACTGAGAATGAAACGAGAGTCGAAACTTCTGAGGAATATATCTAATTAGCAGCATATTTTATACAAACGCTTCGGTCCCAAAGGAGAAGTCACCGAGTCGCCTAATAAGCCTTAGATTCTTGCCAGCCCAATACCCGCCGTACTAGGATGCATATCGCACGTTGAGTGTCGACCTGTCGAGCCTCGGAGTCTTTTCGAGGAATCCTGCTTTCAGAGCGTCACGTTCTGCATGGCCTTGGCGGTACCTTCGCTCTGAAGAGTGGATAGAATCGAAAAACATGACATCAGCGCACTGGCAGTCCCAAAGAGTGGCCTCCAAGACTTGTCCCAATTTTGGAGCGCCAGATGCAGGCCAGACGTCATTTTAGGGCCTGATCGGGTGCATTAGATTCCGGTTAGATCCGGCTTAGAATTGGAATCTAAAGAATTTCTGTCACGCTCCATCACGCTCGCGTCTTGCTCGCGTCCCGCTCTCTTCCACCACCACGATGGCCAACCCGCCTGCTCTTGGTGCCTCCGACAGCACTCCCAATGACCCCAAGGCCACTGTCAAGTGGATTCCAGCTGAGATTACCGCGATGCTCGACGAATTGGCCACCCTAAAAGCCAAGTATATGAGTGGGAACGGCTTCAAACCCCAGGTCTGGGCCAAGGTTGTTCCCAAGGTCATCGCCGCGAACCCGGACAAGGCCACGCAGAAGGACAAGGCGCAGTGCATGAGCAAGTTGAGCTACGTATGGAACCGCAGTAATGTGAACTATCTACGCGCTAACACACCCTGCAGCTGAAAAAGATCTTTGTTATCTATGTGTTCGTTCGTAAATACTCTGGGACCGGGTGGAACGACGAGGACAAGCATGCGACGAATACGAAGGACTATATCGAGGAGTTCACAAAGGTGTGTCGTGCATTTATCTCGCATTCTTTTTCTAGCTCAATAATGGCCCCGCTAGACTCACGGCAAGGACTACGCGCGTTGCTTTACGACCCCTTGCCCTTATTGGACGCAGCTGGACGCTCTTTACGATGGTATGGTCAATAAAGCAACTGGTGAAAATGTCGTGCATCTCCCTGCAAAGAAGAGACGGTCTCGCAAGAGCAAAGATACCGGCACCGACACCACTCCCTCCGCACCTCCTTCCACCTCCCGCATCCCTCTGCAACCCATCGCTAGCACCTCCAGCGACAACCGCGCTGGTGATGCGTCCATCGGTGACAATGATGACACCGTGGTTAATCCAGATCTTGGTGCAGGTCCCGAAGCTGCGTTCGGTGATGGTGGGGTTGGTGCCGGGGCCTTCGACGATGAGCTTGGCTTGGTATGTTGTTATGTTCATCGCACCATGAACACTCTAATTGCCTTCATCCAGGCCCCGAGCCCCAAGAGCAAGAAGCGGCAGCGCGCCAACACCGATGACGAGAATGACAACGGCGCCAACGATCAGCGTCCTAACCCCAAGCGCCAGCGCTCTGAATCAGGAGGGAAGGCACGGCGCAATGCCGAGGCTGGGACACAGATATCGCGCGCACTCGACAACTTCGCGACCGTCATGGCACAGCCCCTCGTCACCACAGAGGACCTCTCCCACGTCAACGAGATCGTCGAAATACTCAAGGACAAGACCCTTCTTCCGGATGACCCACGCGGGAGGCTGTACCGTGCCGTTGCAAAGGTCCTCAGCCATGATGCTGCCCAAGCGCGCCTCTTCATTCTCGAGGACGATCGTACCCGTTGCATCGGGATGTTGGAGGGTATTTTGGAGGAGGCGGGGCTGTTGGTTCAGGACTAGGTATTTCTCTATATCTGCCGTACATTCGACTCTCAACTCACGTCATTCATCCAGATTACTCATTCGCATTCAATTCACATCCGCAATCATCTCGTAAAACACTGCATTTGTTTCGTTAATCACCGCATTCCTGTATTTGTTCCATGCATCGTGTACTTGCCGCAAATTGTCTGTAGCTCTCTGTATTCATTCTGTCGTAAATCAATTCAGATAAACTTGATGAAATCTCTTTGTCCCACTGCGAAACAGAACAAAATCTCATTGAAACTCGGGATGATCAGCTACGTAAAAGGCCCACATCGCGTTCGCAATCCTATCCCGCCGCGCATCAGCCCTAGCCTTTTCTTCATCATCAATCGCAAGCACGAGTTCCTCCACATCAGCTGCTGGTCCACCATCAAAGAAAGCATGGCCATCCACATCGTATTCGTCGTCTTCATTGAGTTCGTTGATTGGGGAGTGGATGCGAAGGAAGTTGTGAAGCGCGGCGGCTGCTGCAACAATGAGTGCTTGCTGCTCATAGGTGAATTCAGGTCGTGAGATGAGGAGACGGAAGCGCTGCTTGAGAACACCAAAAATGCGCTCGATGACATTTCGAAGCTGAGCGTGCCGTAGGTTGAATAATTCCTTGGGGCTTTGCGGGCTGTAGTTGGATGTCAAAACAAGTAAGCCCTCAACAACTTGAGCTCACCGTTGGCCACCTGCTTTGTATTCCTTCAAATGGTACCGTTCGCTGCGAAATGGCGCAAGCATCATGTCGCAGTTTGGGAATCCGGCGTCCGCGAGGTAGTAGCGACCATCAGGGAGACTGAACCCGTTCCGCCGCGCGCAATCAAAGAGCAGGCCGTCGGCCGCCGTCCCTTCGTATCCAGGCATGAGATGTAGAAAGCGCATGTCAAAGTCGCAGGTAGCGATGACGTTCTGGGTGATTGCACCATGACGATCACGATATCGGGTGGTGTGCTCGGCGAGGACATATGCAAGAAAGTGAACACCATCCGTAGCACCACGACAGTACTTGAAGAATGGGTACCAGCGTGGGTTTGACTTTATCTTGTCCGGCGTCTCGTCGCGAGGATCTTGGACGTACTTCTGATAGAATTCACTGGTAAACATCTGCAGTCCCTTCGTGATGTAACTGGCAGCGAGTGAGTAGATGATAATCCCAGGTGAGCCCACACACACCGGCTAATTGTATCCCCGGAACGCTGAAATCGTTCCTGTAGTTCCCGTTGACTGCTTCCATGGACCATCCAGTAGACAAATATCCCGAGCTACTCCTGTGCAGTAACATATTTACCATCAGCAAGCAACCCCAGCGCCACCAGTTCTGCCCAGAGTAGTGAGAATTCAAGTGCAGACATTCCCAGCCCCCGACAACACCGATCTGGATGTCCCAGCAGCAGTTCATCAAGCCAGCCTCTTCCTGTGAGGATCGAAGTGTGCATGGGTCGAGGTAATGGGCGTTCTACATCAAGAAGAACAGTGCCAAAGAAGAGGACAGCAAGAACGGCACTATGTGTCGCGGCACGACGTTTTTGGATGGCGGCGTGGAGAATGCGGATCGATTGAGTGGGAGATTGGCGGCGGAGCAGTGCAGGCATCAGCGCCAGAGTTGAGGAAGAAGTACCGAGAGCTCGAGAGGTCTTGCAGAGGTTGTGCTCGTCGAAAGCCAAGAGTGTGACAATTTGTGACATTCTACAGAAATCACATTCTAAGCGGAATCTAATGCACCCGATCAGGCCCTTAGATTACTTTCCAGACCGGACCGAAACAACTGGAAGGAAGACAAATTGGTCAGAACGCAGAAGGCCGACCATAACGGAAAGGTCCGAAAGGAGCTTGTGGAACCGGACCAAATCGGGCGACCTTACCGGGCCGGCAATCGCCGATACATTCCCATCCTCCATGTAAATTGAGAATTTTCTTTTTCTTTGAACTCTCATTCGTCTGTCAGCCTTCCACATCTTCCTTTTTTGAGAACAGCCGTCCCTTGTCCGCCGACCCTTCCCCCTCTTGTCTTTTGGTTCTCAACGGCGATAATCTGGATCTCTCAGCCTCAGGTTACCGCAATTGCCGGGTCAAAATTTATTCATCTCAACACAATAGCAGACAATAGTACCATGGACTACGAAACGTTGGTTCTCTTCTTCTCGATATTAAAAGGCCGTGACCGTTACAAGACATTTAATCCACTCTACTTCCCGCATGGATTTTGAGGCGGCGCCGAGCAGTCGATGCAGGGAACCTGTGTAGGGTCGTCGTTGCAACAGATGATCTGTGAATCCAGCGCAAAGTCAGAGATGGTTTGCGATGAAGCAAGTATATACATGTCTGTCAAACATCACAGCCGGAGAACGGGCTGCGAGTTTACCACAGGGATTTTGAGGCGGCGCCGAGCAGTCGATGCAGGGAACTTGTGTAGGGTCGTCGTTGCAGCAGATGATCTGTGAATCCAGCGCAAAGTCAGAGATAGCTTGCGATGAAAGCAAGTATATACATGTCTGTCAAACACCACAACCGGAGAACGGGCTGCGAGTTTACCATCGCTGCGTCGGGCGGCCAGTCCAGCAGGGCCCTGCATGTATATTTAATTAGGAGGCCTTCGATGAGTCTAGCAACGTACAACGGGTCCTGCTGCCACGAAAGACACGAAAACTATGGCAAGAAGTGCTGAGAATTTGATGCTGAACATCTTTGGAATTGAGAAGTTGGGGTGTCGTCTGGATTCCTCGCCGACCCTTATTTATACCAGAGTATCCTTCTGAATGTAGCGCATCTATATATAACCTGTATCTGCGCGCGCATCCTGTTGACAGTGGGTGCCAGGTGTAGATCTCAATTCGATCGGTTCCTGAATCAGTTATTGTTAGTTGGCAGATACTCTCAGTCGCATATAAGTAGAAGAAACTTTAAGAAAACTTATGCATAGGCGGAGGCAAGAACAGTCCCGGTTAATTTAACGCCACATTGAGCTCGGGATCTCTCATCTCGACTCGCCCATTGTCAACTACACGTCAGCTTGTGACATCTTGAATTTCAATAAGATTTCCATCTACTTCTGATACCGTGACTTCGACCACTGGGTTCTCAAATGTCGTTCAGGAATCCAAGTACACTACTCCTAGTACGCAAAGATCAAGAATAACGATCGTCATTTGGAACGGAACCCAAAAAAATGGCGTGCCTTGTGAGTTCGCGACTTTAATCTCTAATAAATTTCATCTAGACGGTTTTCCAGGCGGGATACAGATGCCGAATGGATGGGGAATGTATCTCGGTGTGTGCAAGAACATTTGCCTCGTTTCTTGAATAATATTTCATGGACTGGTCGTTGACTAGCAATGGACGCCCTGATATACTCACAATTGAGAGGATCTCTCGTCCCAGCGTCGTTATATTTTTACTGTAAATATTTCTCGAATCGTCAGGAATGCCCGATCCAGCACACGGACTTGTTGAACGGTTTTGCGGTGTTCAATTCTTTCGGAGAATTCCGAATCGCCGGAACCCGGGACCGAAATCCGATGGAAATTCAGCGCAGAATTGTATGTTGTCGAGTGGCTTTCTGTATGCCGTTGCTGGATTGCCAGGATTGCTCGCAGTTAATAATAATAAATGTAGGCGAAAAGAAACCACGAGGTCCGCCCTGGTTGCGATCTGATGTCACGTTTTTTCTCACGAATGGGCGCATCATTTCGCGCCCCATTTGTGGTGGTCGAAAATTCATTATTCCGTTCCGTAAGTGCCCAGGTCGCTCGTGCACAAGTCCCTCGGCGGACCAAATGAGGACAGAAGGAGAAAAGAAAAATGGAAGTGTACATACTGCCTCCGGGGCTTCGTCATCATTCTCGCCGAAAGCTGTGGGCGCGCGTCATGGTACAAAAATGACTTGATGCGCCTCGTGTACCCTTCGGCACCGAGCCGCCACCGGCATTACCCGAGCGCCGCCTATAAGTACGGTGCCACCGCTTGCTCTTTGTTTCAGTTTTGTTGAATCTTCCCATTGACAGAACAGCCTACCCATGTTGTCCTTGCAGCATTCTGTCCCCATTCTCGTCTCATCCCCACAGCAGATCTGGTGGTCCCCTGTACAATCGCGCACAATAAGTGTTTGTGAAGAGATCCGTACGCCACTTTGTTCAATTTATCCAAGTTTCCTTGTTCAATCTACAATCACAGGTACCGACAGGTGTAACGATAACTTCATTCTTCTACCCTTCGCACCCGGCACAAGCGATTTCGTCGGCCTAAACAGGTCTCTTACCTGCTTGATACCGTGGGACGTCATGTATCCGCCCAATGTGCATCTCAGGTACACTTGGTTCAGTCGTAGGGAACCCGCGACCAATCTGCAACTTTGCAACATCATTATCACCGTGAGCAGCCCATATGCCCCATTCCAGGTCGACGCAATCTACGTTCAACGGCAAGACCGCTGTCCGCTCCTCGTGGACGACGTGCTGAATGCAATCTGGCGTCACCTCGGCGACGGATTGAGCTGCAGGGAAGAGCAACAATTTTTCGGCTGGCGGGGCAGTTATAAACCCGTGCGCCGGCTCGAGCTGTTGGGCCCGTGGAGAACATTCGCTGGGCTCACATTTATGGGCGGCAGAGAGTTTCATCTGACACTCGCATAGCTTGCTGCAGCATTTTTCACCTTCTTGAGTCTTATTTTAATTGTCGCCCGATTTCCTTCCGACTACGTAGTGTACACTTCGACTGGAGATTTGTATTTTATATTCGTTGCGTACATACACATAAAAATTGGAACAGAGCCGTAAACCTTTATTGTTCATCTCAGGTCACCAATTACTCAACCCCGCTTGCCAATTTCCAATCGAATGAGGGGATTTTGTATCATCGCCGCCGGAGACTGTGTTGACCTAGCTATATCTCAATTACATTTAGAATTTTCACCCATAAAGAAGAACCGATCCGGCGCACAAACTGGTTGAACGCTTTGCAGTTTTCGACTTCAATCAACTGGGAATCGAGCAAAAGTGATACTTTTATTCTTCCATTAAGTTCAAGTTTGCGGTTACACTTCAATCCTGCGTTGGGAATTCCGCTGCTCTATTCCCAAGAAGGTTCAAAACTGCTGGCGCCACAACAACTTGAAGGGCCGTGTGATCACCGATCATTCTTTCGGCACGACGTGACCAGCTGTGACTACTATTATTCCGGTTTGCTCCCGCCCTCACTCCGCCCTTGCTCCCTGAGGTCTTCCTTACCACCCCGATACTCACATCATGCCCAAAGTATCAAATAAAAAGTCCAAAGTAACGAAACTGGAGATTTCTGCCCCCAAAGCATTTAGGCAGCGAACGCTACTCGTCAATGGCATGGGGCAGAATCTGCGGGAACTGGTGAGTTTGGCGCGTTTTTCTGTCCGGAAATCGTCTTCGTCCGCTTCTGCGCGCTCTTTTTGCCTGATTGGCACGTCTTTCTTGCGCTTCGACGCGCTTTATCCCGCAATAATGGGTTACTGACCTGTCACCCATTTTTCTTGCATTTCTTAGGATATCTCGTTCAGCACAATAGAGCGGACGATTGTGAGCGCCAGAGGAATAATGATTGCTCAGATACTTGAAAAGTCCGCTGTCCATCCCTGCCTTCGTGTCTTTCACTCATTCACTTTTCTTCAGGACACCGAATCTGACAAAACTCACGCTTGGATTCGTGCGTTATATCATATGCCGGCACGGCCAACTTCTCATGCGTTTCAAGTAGTCTGGTCACCTTCACACTTACAGCGACTGTCTCGGAACGCCGCTGTTTAATGCGCTGTGCTCCTTAAAGCATCTGCAAGAATTCTCCCATAAAGCAATGACAGCTGCGCGAGCTGACCTTGGATTGTACAATGTGATGAAACTTGTGTCTTGCTGGCCAGATCTCCGTGTTGTGAGTTACATTCCAAGGTTATTTCGTTTCTAAAATCAGAATAGCTTTATATTGCAGGCGATTTAGACTCCTCCAATCAAGACCCGCCTCAGATTCCACCAATCACTTGCGCTCTACAACACGTAACCTTTGAGACGTGTACAGGCAATTTTGCAGACGTCGCTCGCCTGCTTGCCGGGTCCTCGAAGAGCCTCAAAACCCTGGAGATGTGGGCAATGGGGGCGGAAAAGGTGCGTAATTTTCTTTGGGATCCTACAACTGGGCTCATTCTCCGCAGCTCGACGTGATTGTGGAGCCAGTTCTGTCGTCCATCGAATCACTCAAGATTGGAGGCTGTAGTCAGCTTAGCGCTGCCTTCATCCGCGAAAAACTTGGTACCGCTCCGAAACTGCGCGCAATCCAGATGGGTGGGGACTGGGACAGGACCGGCCGCATCCGCAAGGCATTCTGCACCGCCCTCACCGCGACACACCCTACCCGTTCTTCCAGAACCCACCGAAACATGATGTATTTCCATTCGCTAAAACGCCTCGCATATCCAGCCATGGATCAAAATATAGGCGATACGACGACGAAAGAGAATTTGGAGGCTTCGGAGACGGAGAATATCGGTGAGGCGGAGTTGAACGAAGCGGCAGCAATGCGGGGTATCTCCGCCTCACGAGCGCAGGATCTGGAGTACAAGTCGGACAATATACTCAGGAAGTCGGCCGTCGCACGACTAAATCGGACAGGACGTTACTAGTTTTTCTCGTACTTTGCTGTTTGTAGGTTCGTCGCATATCCGTCAGTCAATGCTCATACGCAAACATGTGGACTTATTCAGCTCGGGCCTTACGTGGGGTGCGACGGTCTCGGCATTCAAGCCATGAGAAGAGTGATGAACAGAAGTTCGGCGCTGATTGCTCCATTGCTTGCGCGCCTCATCGGTATCTTCGTTCCCCGTGCCGGCGCTGCGATGGATACGGCCAATATCGCCAGTGACCCGCTTTACAGCCTTACTGCGACGACTGAAAGCCGACATCAGCCCAATTATCGGCGTTCCGAACACCAGTCGCTGACTTGCTGTCGCTTGGCCGTGGCTTCGCCCAAAAATATTCGTACTGTGGGATCCAATTGCATGCCTTCGCTGATAAACGGCGTCGCACATACCGGTCTCCATAATCAGTCACATGGTGCAGTTATGATGCCCTTAAGACGGACTCGGCCCTCTCCATCTCGATCCTTCCCAAGGATGCATACACCGTTACAGATAATCTCCATCCTTTTTCTCTCCCTCCTTTTGACCGGTGCCACAGCGGCGCCCACGTACGACTATGTAATTGTGGGCGGGGGCGCAACTGGATTATCTCTTGCTGTCCGTCTCTCGGAGGATTCAAGAAAGACAGTCCTGGTCCTAGAAGCTGGCGCAAGGTAGGGAGAACTCACCTCGTGTTGCTGATATTGTCAGCTGACCAGAACGCAGCGGTATTGGAAAGTGAGGAATATTGTTGGTTTACGCCCATGCTGAGTACCGTCCTGAAGCCCGAATATCACGAACCTGCGCCTGAACCGCGGCAATTTCGGGACGGCGAATGACTGGTGAGTGTTTTTGCGTACAGCAGCCTTGATTCAATTTATCTACTGTGCGTAGGCAATTCGTGACAGTTCCCCAGCCCGATGCGGGAAATCGGATTCAAGATCAGGTCCAGGGAAGGGTGCTGGGGTGCGTTCGGTTTGTTTTTTTCCTTGCACAGTTAGTTCTTACCATCAATCAGTGGTGGATCTGCCATAAATTCTGGAATGTATTTTCGGTGACTGGTTTTCCTATCTAAGTCATACCGCTCTTATGCAAACTTTCAGGGGAAACAAAGCTGAGTACGATGCTCTAGAAACCCTCGGCGCTAAAGGGTGGAATTGGAAGTCCATGTTTGCCGCAGTGAAGAAAGCGAGTAGATTTCCTCGGCGCTCGATGTCCTTATACTGAATTCCGACCAGAGCGAGCACTTCCACCCTCCATCTCAAGCGGAGATCGATAGCCTGGGATTAACTTACAATTCCAAAATTCACGGATTCGCCGGGCCCATATCTTTGGCCATACAAGCTGTCAATGTATCCCAGTGAGTAATCAGTTATTGAAGTGTTATTCAACTATCAACTCTTCGCAGCTTCTTCCCTGATTTTGCCATCCCCACGCTGAAAAATGCGGGGCATGAAATTAATCCTGACCCGAACGGGGGCCGGCACAATGGCGCAAGTTGGGACTTTCTGGTGAGCCTGGTATCTGTAGGAAACAACCTCTTTGAGGCTAATTTTTGGGAAGACTGCTCTGCCTGACTCTAGTACCCGATCCTATGCCGTCTCTGGGTACTGTAGGTATTCAATCATTCTTGTATTCTGCACTAACCTTAAGCCGAACTGGTAGACCTCCCCGTGATAAACCGTACCAACCTGCACGTAATGACGGAGAGTCATGGCTCAAAAATCCTCTGGTCGTCGAAGAGCAGTAAGTCCGGGCTCGTAATAGCCACTGGAGTAGAATATCTCGCTCTTAATTCCTCTGGCGCACCGATAACTCGCACAATCGTATGTCGTCTCCCGTCGAACCGGCAGGAAATCAATTCTGTGGACAGAATGCCAAAAATGTTATCATCAGCGGCAGCGCATTGAACACGCCCAAGGTTCTGGAGTTGAGCGGGATTGGGGATCCTCAAGTTCTGGAAAAGTGGGTCATTTTTCCAGCTTGACCTATGTTGCATACATCGAATGCAATTTCAGTCTAGGAATCAATGTCGTCGTAGATCTTCCAGGCGTTGGAGCCAATCTTGTTAACCGTATGCGAAACTTCTACCTTGGAGTCTATGTTCTGACAGCCCTTCAGAGCCTCTCACCACCGCTTCATATCTCCTCAAGAACGGGACGGTGAATGGTGTGTTGAACAAATCGGTAGTGAACATCTTCTGACTTCAAATGCAGCCCTTCTCGGGCTATATGAATGCCGCCGATTTACAACGCTCTCGGGAACTTCTGGAGACTAAGCCTGAGTTTGTCTCTGACAAGGAATTCCAAGTTTTAAAGGAGCAGATTAATCAAGGGGTTCCGCAGATGGAATTCGCATGGGTATGCAAATACCCGCTTAGCCAACTCTTCAATCATTCACAAGCATCCTAGAACGTCGCCGCAGATGCTAATAATGTTACCACCTTGAACTTCGACCGAATCATTTTACTGAAGCCACTTTCTCGAGGCACTGTGGTGAGACAGACATAATGCGTGTTCCAGTCTCCTTCTCAATACCTTGGTACAACTTAGCATCTTAACTCCACAAATCCGCTTGATCCTCCTATAATCGATCCGAAGTAGTGAGTATTTCTCTCCGTTATTATATCAAGTCAATTACTCACCTTCCATATTTTTCAGTCTAAGTGCACCGCATGACAAAGTACGTTATTTTTTTCCGCACAAAGGCTGGTTTTCTAACAGGATATATTCAAGTTCGCCTTCGTTAAGGCCGTGCAATATACACGGACTCTCGTGAACACCGAGCCTTTAAAAAGCATCGTTGTCGGCACGTCCCATCCAAATTCAGTAATCCATACACGTTTTGACATCGGATTATGTGTTCTTAGGTCCTGTTGTACCTGATGCGACTGTCCAAACGGAGGAAGATTTCACCAACTACGTCAACGCCTTGTCCAGCTCCGAGTAAGCTGTTTTATCTGCACCATATAAAATATTTTACCAATGTGAGGTGCCAGACACCATTTTGCTGGAACCTGCGCGATGATACCCCGCGATGAAGGCGGAGTGGTGGATCCTTCGCTCCTTGTTGTCCGTATTATTCCATTCTTTTTACGTTTCTACTTAATGCAGATATCTTTTACAGTACGGAACCGCTAACCTGCGGGTTGCGGACTTGTCCATCATCAGTAGCATTCCAGGCATTCACACGGTTTCATGTGAGCAATAATGGTACCATAACCCTTGCCTCAATGTTTATGAATACTATAGTGGCTTATATGGTGGCTGAGCGTGCTGCCGCTATCATCAAATCCGAAACTTGACTTGAATGTGAAAGGTCGTTGTATTTTGACGCGTATCCATGAAGATATTTACCTACAATCCATTGCATGACAGGTTTCTTCATTGCTCGGGTGGACACTTGTTGTTGTTTATCTTGGAGGACGAGGAGATATATTATACTGACATGGCCCCATAATTGGAACAGTCTTGGTGATGTGTGTGCACAGGATCTCTCATATGGATGATCATGGAGAAAAGAAACTGACCTAAGAATAAGTCATTCCACCTCGCCAAAGCGCGACCAGATTTGGATAGAGATACTGATATTTAGTTTTGTCCTCACCACGCATGAAACGCGCATGAACCCCAGCACTAGTACTTACTGCGACGAAGCTCCCCCCTTTCCTTGTAATTGGAGATTCCTGATGGGAGAGTCGCGGCGGAGGTGCTCTTGTTGTATTTAGACTTAGCCTCCTAGACAGACTACAATAACTCGTACCGTCATGATTTAGACTAGATTTGAATTTTATTTGACCCGTGACAGTCTCAAGTTCATGAATATATTTTTTAATGCATACCACCGGCAGTGAGGCCTGGGAAGTTGGGCTTTCAGCACTGCGCTAGTTGTGATTTCAGTATAAGCGTTAACGCTTGCGCCGTGCATTCGTTTAGATTGAAAAAGTTAGGACTTCGTATGAAAAAATATATTTGTTACAGTCCATGCATGTACAAGTTTCAGTTCCCGTGCGAAAATTAGTTCTGTTCAATGTTAGCTGTCAAAACGTCCAGTGCAGCCAGCTGCCCCCAGGTGGTGAATCCCTGGGGCGGGCCATGCCAGTTAGAGGAATAAGTGTTCCCAGTCGCCGCGAGATCAAGAAGGGCATTGTACTGAAGCCACGTAGTTAGTGTATTGGTTTCCACAAGCAAGAAACAAAACCCGACCTGAACATCACCGTAGCTGTGAATGAGGGTCTGCAGAGACCAGTTGTTGGGATTCCTTGTCCAAGCCTCGTGGAGACCTCGGATCAACACAGCTGCGTCCACTTTCAGATATATTCATATGAAGAAAATGAGGCTGACTGACCCTTGAAGCCAACACCGTCGTTATTACTGTCGGGACTGGAGCCCTCGGTGATGATGCCGTCGGATCCCTGCCAAACATTGTTCTTGACAGCAGCGATGAGAATGTTTATCATCCTACCTCGGATCGGTGGCATTGATTGCGGAAAGACAATACTAAATGGGAGTACGCACAAATTCGTCCACTGGGAATCTCCTGTGACCGCCGCCAAAACGCTCAAACCCTCAATATATTTACCGCTGTTATAAGTGAAGAGCCAGTTTGCGGGGGAGATTGAGCAGTCAGGCGCTTTGACCGTGTCGAGCACTAGATTATTCGCGTTGATATTGTGGGCCTTAATCCTATGTGGAATCGCTTAGACAGTATGGCGGGTGAGGAAATAAGCTTAGCCAACCAGTTGGCGCTCAAAATGGCGGCATTAGTGTATTTAGCGTCTTTGGTGTACTCTGCCAGGAATGCCGAAAGCCTAAAATAACATCAACGGAGATTTAAAATATGTAGAATTAACCGCTTACGTTATGTAAAGTCTGCGATGTCATGTATCGGTTTAATTCTGCGTCAACACGGGGGCCGTTCTCACCTGGTCGTAATGGAATTAACATCGGGATCATCCCTCGACACTTGCTAGTTAAAATTTGGCAGTTAAATGCAGCTACTTCAACAGATATCAAATACTCTTACCCAGAATACACCCCCGGCCATGGTCGCTGTAACTCATGAGTACTCCGCCACGAGTCGACAATGGATAAGCCCACCACCATTGCAGGTAGACCGGATGGCGAAATTCTTATTCGGCTGCCTTCCAGCATTAGCTTGGGCCTGGGTTATAACGCTGCCATAGAGTTTAGAAAGAGTCAAATGCCAGAAGATTTGCACTCACTACCCCGTCACATGGTCCCATACGTCTACGGCGTGTGCAAGTAGCGTAGTGTCCTGTCGATTGATTTACTTCCGTTATTATGAAGTGCAGGGAAAGCCTACCCCGTATGCACGGTAGCCGTACAGCGCTGCTTGAGCCCACCACCTGCGATGGTAAGTTGGCTACCTACAAATATGACAGGGGGAACATACAGAGCATCGTCATTCCACTAATTTAATCGAGATCGAGTCAAAGTCTGTTCCCGAGACACAACGAAACGCTCACCCTAGCAGATTTCAGATGGTCGGCACCCTTTAGAAATATACCAGGTTAAGCACGCACCCATACGCGTCATAGTGTGAATGCAGCCTAAACGCTGTATTTAGATTGCTAATGACGGCAGGTTTGTTCACTGTCGTCCCAGCGAGGTGGTCTTGATTGGCTAAGACCGACCACACATTGCCTGATTGCCAATATCCGATACCTGAGCAACGAAAACGAATGTCAAGATTCACCGCCTTTGAATCTTCAGAAAGAGTACTCGCCGACGGTGATGGGATGCGGTAGGTATTCGTGTACTCGTAACTACGGTGCTACAGTACAGCGTACAGGAATTTCAGTAATGAATTGTGTACTCGTAACTACGGTGTTACAGCACAGCTATCAACAGGGGTTAAGTTCTTGAACTTACGGTGGTCAGTCAGTAATTCGTAGTGATATATGTGCACTCGTAGAATCGTTCTACAGTACAGCTATCTCAGTCAGTAGTTTGTTAAGATGTATGCGCACTCGTAGAATTGTACTACAGTACAGCTATCCTGGTCAGTAGTTCGTAGTGATATATGCGCACTCGTAGAATCGTTCTACAGTACAGCTATCTCAGTCAGTAATTTGTTAAGATGTATGCGCACTCGTAGAATTGTACTACAGTACAGCTATCTTGTTCAGTAGATCGTTATGATGTGTGTGCACTCGTAGTATCGTACTACAGTACAGCTATCAACAGTACTTAAGTTCTTCTTGAACTTACGGAAGCTTGGGACAGATTACCAAATTGAACTTACTTGGCTTAGATTAGATTATCGTAATCTGATCTTATCTTGACGCGGTCACGTGATGTAATTCGGAACTAAATTCCAAATAAAAGTCAAGTTTATTCAAGTGGGGGAAGTCTCTTAAGGGGTACATTTCGGGCTTCTTATATACTACTTATAGGATGTTCCAGATGGTTCTACGTAGATCCGGCAAGAGCAGGTACATTCTTGTGCCAACAAGTTGCATTTATTGTTTGCACTTGTTTGGTTGATCCGAAATAACCCGCATAGTCCGAAATATTCCGATATATTGTGAATAGGGGCTAGGGGAAAATAAACGAATACCAAGAAAATTCATACAAGTAGAAAAAATATACATGTAGGCTAATAAATTCATGTTATGACTCCCCAACTTGGGGGAGTCTGACAATGTATCTTTGGCCCGTAGCAAGGTCTGCCTCGCCAAGGCCTTGAGCCTCCTCTCCTCAGCTCTGACTACTGGAAGCAAAGTGGGATTTCAAATTATAGGGGTAACTAGCTATCGCCGTTTCATAGTGGTCATCCACGATCGACTACAGCTCTGTCCATAGCTACTGGAGTTTGGAATGTGAATTGATTGATATTGATGATTTTTGATGAAGAGAGCTGAAGGAGAGAGACACTTGCAGCAGCCATAAGGTATGACATGTAGTACAAAGCTGCAGGGTTGGGGAAGAGGTAGAGAGACCGGTGGGTATTATTGAGGTTTGGAGAGTCCCAGACATCTGAAAACAGGAGACCCAGAGAACGCGAAATCGAAAGCAAGTGAATCGCGAGAGCGGCAGAGCTTGAAGAACAGATAGGGAGCTACAGTAGATTTAGTGGTAATTGAAGTAGCGAGAAGGTGTAGAAGAAGAGGTAGAAAGGGGCTGGGATAGGAACGGGAAGAAGTGGGCATGGCTCCGAGAAGACAGAGACGTGACGAGGTGGGGAGACGCAACAATGTCCACGTGGCATTACATAAGCCATTTTGTACACCGACAAAGCTGAGCACGGTAAGACACAAAGCCATCAAAACAAGTTTTGGTTTGTGAACGAGGTACGAGTTAGAACCACATTCAACCACTAAAGTGTCTGTCCACTGAGAGACTATGTAAAGTCCTGTGAAATCCATAGGGTTACCGTATACGGTTACGACCGTATACTTTACGGCCCTTTACGGTCACTGGTTTGCCGTAGCCGTAACCGTAAACTTTTTCTCAGGCCCCTCTACGGCACAGTACGGTCAAGTATACGGTGTATTACGGTTGTTACGGCCGTATATTTCGAAACAAAGTAATAAAAAGAATATCTATGATTGTTGGAGGGACTGCAGGGCGTCTTCAAGGCCCTTACACTCAGTATGGGATCAAGTGGATTTCAAATCCACCATACTGAACGGAATGATGCTTCCGCTGGATCACAATGGATCAAGTGGCAGACGCCGGCAGTACAGTGGATCAACGGACCGAGTATGTTCTTGATTGCATCCACCATATCAAGGTGATTATCACTGGAGTCTAATGTACACTGATGTACACCAGCGTCCTTTGTAAGGTTTTGTCCACGTCAAAATTTGTTCCAATGGTAAGAATTACCGTTTTGGGACGCGGTTGATCCGTACCCAAAGAGGAAATCCTAAGCGCTGGATCAAATTTCCGTGCGAGGAAAAAAATGAGTCTCAAGGCTTTCGGAAACAGCTGTAAGTCTAAAATTGCCATTGCTGCCGGTGTCTTCTGTAGGCCCGCATATCTGATATAAACTGGGAGATTCATGTAGCCTTCAACACTTCGTTCGCGCGCCCGAATATGTCATTCAGCTCAGTCCCGTCCATCCTCACGATCCTGCTTGGTTCGCTGTGCACCTGGGCTATCTCCGTCATTACCCTTCGTGTGTATGTCGTACTGGCCTCTCCACTCCGCAGTACACCTGGCCCGTGGTATGCCGCTGTGTCGGATGTGTGGCTCATCACACACTTCCTGCGGTTCCAGCAAGCCCAGACTATTCACGCGCTCTTCCAGAAATATGGGCCCATCGTTCGTGTCGGGCCTCGGAAAGTCGTTTTCTGTGATCTGGACTCGATGCGCTCGGTTTATATCACCCAACGGTTTGATAAATCTCCGCTGTACAAGCGCTTCACAATGTGAGTGAAATCCTTCCGCCTTCAATCCCTCGATTGAATTATTCATCTCACAGGGAGGGCGCAGACCACAGGTTAGAATTCAATCCGGAGAATTGATGCTAGGTGCTCATAGTCGAAGCGTTATAGCCTGGTACTACTAGATAATGCATCCCACAGTGCACGGCGAAAGACAATAGGACCTCATTATACTGCGGCCAGTATTGCGAGCATGGAACCTACCATTCGGAAGGGCACCATGGAGGTCATCCAGGTATTTTCTCAATTCAAATTTGATAACAAAAGTTTAATTTTTGCCTGTTCAGCGCCTACATTTTATACGCGGCGAGACATCAGTAGACTGTCTGGATCTGTTACGCACCTTGATGCTCGATATCACTGCATTTTCAATATTCGGATTCAAACTTGGAGCAGTAGATACGTGGGTGTTGAATGAACCGAACCGCCTCTGCGTTGCCAGCGCCAACTTCGCGAAGGTGGCACTTCTGGTGCGTACTAGTTCTAGTATGGAAATTCTTACCCGACTGAGTATATGAACTCTAGGAGAGTGTTTGTCCCGCCTGGGTGTGGCAGCTGCTTTGCAGTGTCCCAGATATCAGGATAGCCAGCTTCACGAATACTATTCCACTGCTCAAACAAGTACGCCGGCCTACTACATACTAGAAACACGCCGCTTTTTAACTTCCTCTGCTGTAGTTTGCAACAGTGCAATTACATCGGGCCCAGACGCAAATAGATGACGGACAGGAATTTGAGAACCTTCCACTCATGCATAGATTGCTGAAATACAAGAGTTCGGCCGCGAATGAACAGCTGTCGAGTGAGGAGGCTGTTGGGGAAACAATATCTCACCTGTACGACCACGCATTCCAATTATGCCTGCCACTCATATTTTTCGATAAGACTCGCGGGTTCCGAACCCCTTCCCGCATCACTGGCATATTTTCTATGGGAGCTGTCATGCAATCCTGAAGCGTCGAAGAAGCTTCAGCTTGAAATCGACACGGTTATGCCTGATGCGAGAGTCATTCCCGATCTTCATATTCTTCAAGAATTACCATACCTGACTGCTTTCATTCTGGAAGGTGAAGTGGATTTCTTTTAGGTGGTTTCCCTGAATTGACACCATTTTCTCAAGGGCTTCGCGTTTACACCGTACTTCCGAGTCTGCTGGAACGAGTCGTCCCAGAAAAGGGCAAATTCCACTTGATGGGGTACGAGCTTCCGCCAGGAACTATAGTTGGGACCCAGGCCTGGTCCATGCATAAAAATCCCACCGTATTTCCTGACCCACAGCATTTTTATCCGGAGCGCTGGCTGGATGACGCGGAACCTGCGCGGTCTCTGCGCAATGCACATCTGATGCCCTTCGGCGCAGGGAGCCGCGCGTGTGTTGGGAAGCAGCTCGCGCAAGCATTGCTCCATATTATTCTCGCTGGACTTGTACGCAATTTCAACATCGAAGCGGCTGCTAGCACTACTCGCGCAAGTATGACCACCAAGCTTGTGCGTTTTTTGGATTTATGTTTCTGTTCTGAATAATTCGTCATTAGGTCGGATTTCCCGCTTCTGGGCAGTGCAGGCTGATCTTTACTTCTCGTAGAGAATAGATGGAAAATGTACACCCCGCGCATGAATAGCAGACTGGACACTGTCAGTACTTGCGCATTATAAATTGATGCGATAGTTAGGGCTTGTGCCCAGGATGAGAAACACTCGGGTTGGCGGTCTCCATTCACAGCCATGTTTCGGCGTTGTGCATACCTTCCCGGCGGGTTGGAGAATGGGGTCTGCATATGTGGTGATTGCTCTCGTGGCCGATTTTCGCGCCGCTCCTGGAATCAAAACCTTTTAAGAACGGCCGAGAGCTATGGATCCGCTGGGATCTAATCTACGCAGAGACTCAGCGTAGACTTCGGGTAGAATTGATATGAATGAAAAAAAAACAGTAGACTGATGGTAGAATCGGGTAGAGGTGATCGGAGTCGGCATATACTCGGCCATCATTGGCAAAGCAGACGAAAATATAATACGCGACAAGTCCATATGTCTGCGCGTACTAGTATTGTAGGTGTAAATTGGGAATACCCAATTCATGTTCCCTACTCAAATTGAAAAAAAATACTCGATATTTTTGACAGCCCCGTCCTGCCTTTCAGCTCAAGCTTTTGATCCAGAGCCAATCCAGACTTCTTCGAGGTGTTTACAGGCAGAAAAAGCAGCAGCCGTTACTGCTTCTCTCAGGTCTTTGGCCTGTCGGCTGACCCTTTCTGCCAATTCCAGTCCCCCGTGGCCCATGTACGCATTACCACACCCCGGCGGGTGGAAGCCTGCATTAATATTCCGGAGGTCCATGATGCCAACGAACTTCAGAGCACGGAACTCGGTAAGAGTTGGGAGGAATTGCTGTGGGCCGTGTATGAGATGAGGGGGCGTGCCCAAGATATGATGCACGTACATAGATATCAGTAGAATAATTAGCAATGCATCCATCGAGCACAAGGGTTGACACATTAGGAACGGCCTCATGTAGCACTGTTGAATAGATGAGAAACAACGCGTGCTGCCCAAGAGAAGTGGTTTCCGACCTTTGATATCATCAACGGACCACGCATGGTTAATTTCCAGGTATCTGATCCTCTCCGAGCCATGAAGCTTTCTGTGGTTCAAGACCATAGGCAATGCAGGATCTGTACGCCGATTTCGTCCCAAGCTCGATATTCGCTCCAAATTAGGACAAAGATGGACAAGAATATAACTGGAGCGGCCGAGGATGCTTTTGACGGACGGAATCTGTATCTTGAGAGAACGGAAGCCCTCCTCGAAGTGGACTTCTTCGGACTCGTCGATAGAGCATGTTATCTGGTTGACTCGAGTGAGCGAGGTGACAATCCCAGCCAGGTGTGCTGGGAGTTCTGGAACGAAAACACCGTAGAGTTGTTGTATTAATAGGCAAATGAGATGTTGCACGTCCTTTTTTTACCCGTTAAGAAATATTATTGTGAACTGAATGCTTGGGCTCACCGAACAAAACGAGCAAAGCTAGCATCCCAGGTTTCATTCTCAATGATCCCCGCTCCCAAGGCCTGTCGCCATGGAATACCATATTGAGGGTCTTGAACAAATGTGGGATGGTGAGCGCACGCAAGTGCTTATCCGTTCTCGACAGCGGCTCAAGCGAAGCAGGGTCCTTGACATATGCAGTGAGTCGTAACTGGTGAGAGCTCAGGAGAGCTCACCTCACTCCTTTGCTTGAGTTCGTAGACCATGCTGCATATGATGTCCAGAATGTCGGTATTCAGTACTTCAAGTCTGGCAGTAGAAGGGGAGTCCATGGTCAGTCGCGGTGTGGGGAACCAGTCGGGAACCAGCCTATTTAAGTGGCTAGATAGGCAGTGCCGATCATGACTCATGATGTCAGGCTCCGCTATAATTGAGGAATATATTCCCAGTGATGGATTTTCTTAGCTCGTTCATACAAAGCATACACCATTGCATTATTAAGGAATCGGACACTCTGGCGGTTCCGCCGTCGAAAATCTAGATCACAGCGAGAATCCCCCGTTGCTGGCAGAACGGCTTGTTCTGACGAAACTCAGATGTTAATTTCGCTGGGACGCCCAATGCCATGTTCGAGAAACCGAGGTGTCCAGAGATGATGACGCTACCCAGACGCGGCAGCCACGGAGTTATTTCTGGGCCGGCGAGCGCAGTATCAACTTCGCGCCACTCGTCCATCGCCATACCGTCGGAATAGTCAAAGTGGTATAGTGCGAGCTTGTTTGTTTTGAGCTTTTGGCAGGCCAGAGACCCGCGAAGGGCTGCGAGTATGATGAGGACGAGGCGTGCCATCCGGGATTTGTGTTGCAGGAGACAAAGATGACGCAATCTGCGAAGGTGCATCATGTCGAGACGCTCCTCGTATATGTCTAATTTATGTAGGATTAGGGCCATTAATTAAGAGGGAGGGGTATGTGCGATGCACCTGTTGTAAATTGATCAATTGTCAACGATTGCACCGCTCCAGCGGTAGCGCCATTGCGCAAATACTGGTTGATACGGGGCCGCTCCTGATTTCGAATGCCTCGAAGAATGAGTGTTGATATTTGTGGAGGTATGGGATCGAGAGTGAGCAACCAGTCGAGAATGCTTGGCTCCGGAACATCCAGTGTGTGGAGATTGGGTGGAAGAGCAGTGGATTTGGGTCGTCGGAGAACTATGGACATGTCTCCGAGTGATAGGGACTCCAGTAATGGAAAGCCGCACACATAGTCGACGAACTTGTCAAATTGGACTTCGTAGAGGGAAATTAATCGCAGGTGGGTGAGAGATGCCAAAAATCCCTGTGGCGTCCCGGGCGGGAGGGTAAGGCTGTGTCCGCGGATTTTGCAATCAAGAAATAGGCTCCGGGGATGAAGACCTGTTCTCGTTAGCAATGCAAGAAGCTCCCCAGTGGAGAGAATGGGGATTGCGTAGGTTGGGCGGTGGCGCAAGTGAATTTCCAATACACACGATAGGAATGTCGCAAGCGGAGACTGAACCAGGAGCAGGAATGTCTCCACGGTGTCTCTGATTCGATCTCGACGGAGATGGATCGAAGAGAAGAGGTGAAATCTGCTGCTGGGGAGCCACTGCTTAGCCACAAGGCCACATGCAGCGAGCGTCTGGGAGTCGAAGCAGGCAAAGTCGATGATTGAGTCCACTAGCTCTCCTGGAAGTGTCAACATCGTGGTCCAGTGATGAGTAAAATTAAAGCTCCGATAGCTGCCGAGCGTGACAGGTCTGATCCGAGCCGAATTGCGGACTATATTCATGAATAGAGGTTCAACGGGAGGTTTACCGAGTAATTCTCAGTTGTAGAAATATTCGTACTGGACGAAAGAGTCGTGGGCTTTTGTCACAAGGTGCTGAGCACGACCGGATATCCGGAGGAGGTTTGTTCAAGTTGCGGACTATGCCCGTAGTAACGGCTAGTAACATGTCGATGTGGGCCTGGAGGACTACCCCCAGCTGGGCCGTAGCCTGGAACAGAACTGAAGCCAGGTTCACTTCGTGGGCGTCATGAATTCACGATTTCCACGACATTAGACGAGTGGATGGAGCAGTGGGAGAATAAGCAGCAAGTGATTGGCGAGACCCGGAGTGATCCGAGTCTGTTTAAGCCGATTTGGATCACGTTTTTAAAAGACAATGAACTCACAGCGCTCTTTATTTTTTGCGAAATCTGCTTTGCCATGTCCCCCATCATAATACAATAAAATATCAAGATTCGGTGCAGGTAATAAGAGGTAGGATAATTGTGAGCCCAGCTTGGACCCCTTTCGGAACGTACGTTTATTACTCGAAATGAGAAAAGAAATTGTATGCCAAATTTTTGGGACCAGAAGCGTCACCAACTCGCTCTGGTGTTGTTTTCGTATCCAAGTCCATCGCTCATACCGGCGGTGATAGCATACACGTTCTTCAAAGCCCCCGCCAACTCGATGCCAATAGGGCCAAAATAGCATTCAGAGCACTCTTTAAGGCTCTGAATTGTATCATGGATCTGAATTGCAATTTAAATTATGTATTCCGGCAGGGGTGAATGACCATCGAGACTCGGATCGAGCGGACCCAAAAAACAAGGAAATAAAAATCACGGCTACCCAATTATTTGAAACCGCGCAAAGTAGACGAAAAAATAATACGCGACAAGTCCACATGTCTGCGCATACTAGTATTGTAGGTGTGAATTAGGCATACTCAATTCATGTTCCCTAACCAAATTGAAAAAGTACTCAATATTTTTGACAGCCCTGTCCTGCCTTTCAGCTCGAGCCTTTGATCCAGAGCCAATCCAGACTTCCTGGAGGTGCTTACAGGCAGAAAAAGCAGCCACTGTTACTGCTTCTCTCAGGTCTTTGGCCTGTCGGCTGACCCTTACTGCCAGTTCCTGTCCCCCGGGGCCCATGTACGCATTACCACACCCCGGCGGGTGGAAGCCTGCATTAAGATTCCGGAGGTCCATGATGCCGAGGAACTTCAGAGCACGGAACTCGGCAAGAGCTGGGAGGAATTGCTGTGGGCCGTGTATGAGATGAGGGGGTGCGCACAAGATATGATGCACGTACATAGATATCAGTAGAATAATTAGCAATGCATCCATCAAGCACAAGGGTTGACACATTAGGAACGGCATCGTGTAGCACTGTTGAATAGATGAGAAACAACGCATGCCACCCAAAAGAAGTGGTTTCTGACCTTTGATATCATCAACGGACCACGAATGGTTCATTTCCAGGAATCTGATCTTCTCCGAGCCATGAAGCTTTCTGTGGTTCAAGACCATAGGCAATGCAGGATTTGTACGCCGATATAGTCCCAAGTTCGATATTCGCTCCAAATTAGGACAAAGATGGACAAGAATATGACTGGAGCGGCCGAGGATGCTTTTGACGGACGGAATTTGTTTTTTGAGAGAACGGAAGCCCTCCTCGAAGTGGGCTTCTTCGGACTCGTCGATAGAGCATGTTATCTGGTTGACTCGAGTGAGCGAGGTGACAATCCCAGCCAGTTGTGCTGGGAGTTCCGGAACGAAGACACCGCGGGGTTGTTGGTATCGATGGGTAAATGAAATGTTGCACGTCCTTTTTCTCCCATCAAGAAATATCATTGTGAACTGATGCTTGGGCTCACCGAACAAAATGAGCAAAGCTAGCATCCCAGGTTTTCATTCTCAATGATCCCCGCTCCCAAGGCCTGTCGCCATGGAATACTATATTGAGGGTCTTGAACAAATGCGGGATGGCGAGCGCACGCATGTGCTTATCCGTTCTCGACAGCGGCTCAAGCGAAGCAGGGTCCTTGACATATGCAGTGAATCGTAACTGGTGAGAGCTCAGGAGAGCTCACCTCACTGCTTTGCTTGAGGTCGTAGACCATGCCGCATATGATGTCCAGAATGTCGGTATTCAGTACTTCAAGTCTGGCAATAGGGGAGTCCATGGTGGAAGAGGATCAGTTGTGGTGTGGGGAATCAGCCTATTAGTATATAAGCGGCTAGATAGGCAGTGCTGATCATGACTCATGGAAGGCTCTGCTATAATTGGGGAATTTTCCCAGCGGTGGGTTTTCTCAGCTCGTTCATACAAAGCATACACTGGCATACACCATTGTATTATTAAGGAATCGGATACTCTGGTGGTTCCGCCGTCGAAAATCTAGATCACAGCGAGAATCCCCCGTTGCTGGCAGAACGGCATGTTCTGGCGAAACTCAGAGGCTAATGTCGCTGAGATGTTCAATGCCATGCTCGAGAAACCGAGGTGTCCAGAGATGATGACGCTACTCAGACGCGGCAGCCACGGAGTTATTTCTGGGCCGGCGAGCGCAGTATCAACTTCGCGCCACTCGTCCATCGCCATGCCGTCGGAATAGTCATACTGGTATAGTGCGAGCTTGATTGTTTCGAGCGTTTGGCAGGCTGGAGACCCGCGAAGGGCTGCGAGTACGATGAGGACGAGACGCACTATCCGGGATCTGTGTTGCAGGAGACAAAGATGACGTAAATAGCGAAGGTGCATCATGTCGAAACGCTCTTCGTGTATTCCTAATTTATATACGATTAGGGGCGTTAATTAAGAGGGACGGGGGTATGTGCGATGCACCTGTTGTAAATTGATCAATTGTCAACGATTGCACCGCTCCAGCGGTAGCGCCATTGCGCAAATACTGGTTGATACGGGGCCGCTCCTGATTTCGAATGCCTCGAAGAATAAGTGTTGATATTTGTTGAGGTAGGGGTCGAGAGCGAGCAACCAGTCGAGAATGCTTGGCTCTCGAACAGCCAGTGTGTGAAGATTGGGTGGAAGAGCAGTGGATTTGGGTCGTCGGAGAATTATGGACATCAATCCGAGTGATAGGGATTCCAGTAATGGAAAGCCGCACACATAGTCGACGAACTTGTCAAATTGGACTTCGTAGAGGGAATTTAATCGCAGGTGGGTGAGAGACGCCAAAAATCCCTGTGGCGTCCCGGGCGGGAGGGTAAGGCTGTGTCCGCGGATTTTGCAATCAAGAAATAGGCCCCGGGGATGAAGACCTGTTCTCGTTAGCAATGCAAGAAGCTCCCCAGTTGAGAGAATGGGGATTGCGTAGGTTGGGCGGTGGCGCAAGTGAACTTCCAATACACACGATAGGAATGTCGCAAGTGGAGACTGAACCAGGAGCAGGAATGTCTCCACGTTGTCTCTGACGTGATCTCGACGGAGATGGATCGAAGAGAAGAGGTGAAATCTGCTGCTGGGGAGCCACTGCTTAGCCACAAGGCCACATGCAGCGAGCGTCTGGGAGTCCAAGGAGGCAAAGTCAATGATTGAGTCCACTAGCTCTCCTGGAAGTGCCGACATCGTGGTCCAGTGAGCTCCGATAGCTGCCGAGCGTGATTACGAGTACTTATGTTTACATATGTTATCGTTTCTTTCAAATCTCAGGGCACCCAAAATCGATCACTTTTTTACTAGTTTCCGATTTCGTTGAGGGACCCCTTTAGTGGCTGTATCTAGTCTTTTTACTATTTCTATTAGTCGAAAACATATGAAAAATAGCGGCTGTGCCTTTGTTCGTATTTGGTTAATTGTTCGTATTTACATACTCGGGGAAAAATACCCCTTACTCGGTGAAAAATCATCACTTGCGCAAACAATGGCAAAAAAGTTTTTTGCAATCACGTCATCCTTCGGCATTCTCCCTCCCCCTTTCGGACTTGAAGAAAATGAAAACCATAAGAACAGGACGGGATCCTCCGACGAACCGTGTCTAACTGCAATGGAGCGCAACTTTTTTTGTATGGCATATTTACGCCGTTTTTGGTACTCAATATCGTATAACGGCATATGATATACTTAGAATTGTGATTGCAATATTTATCGCGGGAAATGGGGGCGCGGGGCATGGTGTTTGGCCTTGATTGGCAGCAGAGGCTGCGTTTTGTTTGGTTCCGTTCATGTAAGTACACAATGATAGCTTGGTCACCATTTGGTTAATTGCATCTGTGGCACTTCGTCTTACATTTTTGGCCTCATTGGACCGGGGGGTATAGTCTCAACGATCGCACGCACCGATGGATGTCCCTTATTTTTGTCTCAGATGCAAGTACCTCTTTCTGCAATCGACTCCATCAACTCATCGATCCCCTTCCTTTTACTGTCCACTCCTTTCTGTACAGCCTTGTGGAAAACTCGTTGGACCAGGTGTATATTTTCTACAATCGCATGCGCCGATGTATGTCCCTTAATTTTCGTCTCTGATGCAGGTACCTATTTCTGTGATCGACTTCACCAGCTCTTCGATCCCCTTCCATTTACCGTCCACTCCTTTCTGTATAGCCTCTTGGAATCTATTGGGAGTCCCTGATTATCCGCTCTCAGTGCTTGGGACTGTTCTTTGCTGTGCCTATCCGCCGGTTTTACCTTGTTTACTTCTCGCTCCCGTGTTGGTCATCACCATCGACGTATTCGCCTTGACTTCTTGCACAGCCTACCATATTAGGAGTCTACTCCATGTCCCTGCTATCATAGCCGATCTTTTTATTTCATATTCTATCTATGACCGAGGCGATCGATTGACTTCCTAATTCGCCCTTGAACGCCGGCGTTTCCGATCAGGAAACTCGGCAACTTCCGTAGGAGTCAACTGGAGGTTGACGATGAGTAGCGTGGGAAGTCAAACACAAGAGGGGCTGCCGCCCGTGACCGTCGGCACGGTTCGACGGCACCCGTTGAATGGGTGCCGTATCCGCTCCGTCAGCCATCTTCTCCATAAATCGACGGCACGGCTATGGCACGGTTTTGTCCTTGACAGGTCATTCATTCTGCTGTCAGTTACTCTAATCTGGTATAGATAAAGTCCCGCACCTACACTTCTTTAACGGCCTAGGTCTCTGTCCTCTCTGAATTTGCCCTAAAAATTCCCAAGTTCCAGTCAATTTGCGGTGATTTCGGGAATCTGCAAACTCTGATGTCGGAGTTGCGTTGGTCAATTCTAGAAAGTTTTGTCGAAGCTGGCTGGCTGGTTGATGCCATGTTTCACAGTTGCAGGGGATTTAATTGGGCTTAGAAGCACCCACCGTCCTTTCTCTCACGTCACTTGTGTCATATCTGTCTTGGTGAGCGGAAAGGTACTGACTATATCTCCCGAAAAGCTAACTGTGGGTACTTCGCAGGTCCCACAACCTTAAAACAGCTTTAGCATCAAATTCGGTAGGAATGACAACAGCTCAAAGCATCTAACATAGGTGCCATTGACCATGCCGTCCTGTCAGGAATTTTTTCGACGAGTCGACGGGCCGTCCCGAGACGGACCGTGTCACCCGTCAAATCGACGGCCGTTGCCGTCGCGGCAACGGGTGGCAGCCCTAATGTTCGTTCTGAGGTTGAAAGTGATGTCAGAAATATGCAAAGCAAGCCGTATTAGTTAATTTAAACTCCCAACCACAGAGCTATATTTGGAAAATTGGAGTATCTGATGTCTATCGGGCTGAATTGTGAGTTATTTTTCCCTTATTCCTATCCGAAATTGAACCGGTCCTTTTATTAGTTGAAGAAGCGCTTTGTTTTATGTCCTCGGGATTGACTTCACTTACAGAAACTGTGTATGAAGGTTGGGTGACTGGTAGTACCCGCTCTTATTTTTGAATTTTATCCCAACGGGTTATTGCCAATTTTGTCTGGAGAAGCCAATATGATCCCATTGCCGAATTAGCCGAACTGGCTAATCGGTTATTGTCACTTATTGTCACGATTTCCACTGTCCATCGGCTTCTCTTCATACTGCTCTGGCTCCCTTTAGTAGCGTAGGTAGTTGTTCGCTGGTTGTTATTTAAAACTTTTACCAAAAAGAGAAAAAAAAACAAATAAGTACGAGTTGCATGCCGGGCGAAGCCACGGCCCTTTACCCCAAGTATTTGATCCGAGCCGAGCCGAGTTACAGGTGAAAATGGAATCCATTCAAGAATAGAGGATTAGCGGGAGGTTTACTGAGCAACTCTCAGTTGCAAAAATATTCGTACGAGACCAAAGAGTCGCGCGATTTTGTCACAAGGTGTTGGGAACGACCGAATATCCTCGAATTTATTTTACAGTTGCAGCACCGCCGAAAAGACGATGGGGTTTAGGATGCAATTAGAATGCAAAGGAGCGTCCATTTAAGATTTGGCAGTTTCGGAAGACAACCTATCGAGCACCTTCTTGCGAAGTTTCTCGCTTATCCCAAACATCACCCAAATCTCCTCCAGCTCCGCGCAGCCCCAGCCCAAAAACACAGCACACGCGGTCGCGCCGGACCACACCCCGAGTCCTAGCTGCACCCACTGCCCCTGTACTAGAAATGTGAGCACCACGGCCCACTGGAATGCGCGGCCCACTATCAGATATTTAGCGCAGGCGCGCACGACGGCTGCAGAGCGGAGGCTCCGCGGGGCGAGGTAGTAGACAAGGACGGCGACGTCGCCCCCGAGGTCTGTGACGCCCACGCCAATGCCGAGGAATACCAACGGCACTGCGAGCCAGATGCGCACGATGTGCGGCTCGTCGGAGAGGGACTGGGTGTGCAGGATGAGGAAAAGCGCGGCGCCGATGCTGGCGGTGTGGTGCGCCCACAGGATGGCGTTGACGCGGCGGTAGGTCATGTCGAAGAGGTACGTAATGGCGAGTACGCTGCCGCCGCGCCGGTGTGAGAATCATCGGCTCGCGCGAGAAGAATGAGAGGGACGTACTGGCCGCAGAGCTGAGCCCGTTCCAGGAGCGTGGCGTCCCAGGAATCCGGTCGGAGGTGCGCGGTGCAGACGGCGGGCAGCGCCAGGAAGAAGATGAGGGATTTCGCTGCGATTATGGGGATTATGGACGCGATGGAGCGGCGCCGCTCCTCGCTGTGGCCGCGGAATCGGGCATTGGTACTTTTGAGAACAGCCTGGGCGATATATGCCAAGGAAGCGAGAGAGTAAAAAAGAAGGACGTGGTAGTAGGAGCTTAGCATGTTGGGGCAGTCGCCCTTCGCCGCCCGTAGTATATGTAGTCCCGACGCTCGTCTGTACTTAGCCGCAGTATGCAACAGATCTGAATCATGATAGTTCCCAAAAACATCAGCTCGGAGACCGTGGCTTGTGCCGCCGCCAGCACCGGCGGTGATATTTCTCGTATATACTTAACATCATCAAGAAGTACCGTGGATCCATGATGCTTGGCTCCCGAGAATTGAAGGCTAAGCGGGGCACGCTGCCTTGCGTAATTTCGAGAGGCAATGACGCGGTAGTTGCAAACCTTGCTGGGATCCACAGATAGAGAGCAGTTTCATCTTGCCTGAGGGGCCCGGCTTAGACTAGGCCCAGAATGTGTCTTTTTTCTTGAACTTTGTTGTAATTGAAGTTGCTAGCCTGACTGATATCGATGGATAGATATATTTGCCAAGGTACACGTTGAAAGACCACTTTTGAGCAATTGCGGGAGTATTCAGGGGTCAAGAAACTTGGTTCATGAAGCTAGCGGAGCTGATGCATGATGGTTTGAACTTTGCAGCACGTATTGAGCACGTAGCAACGGACTCCAGTTTTAGCAAGTTTTCCCACACTTCTGACTCGAAGCCGGTTTTAATTGAGTGATCCACCCGATTGGAGGAGATTGGCAGGGAGAATATGAGACCATTTATTCGCTTGAGAACTGGGTCGGAGCCTAGAAGTAGCGGCAGTTCGGCCACCCGGCCAATTGCTGCATCGACGTTCGGAGCAAAAGAAGGGATGTTGTCCTTTGTATGTCACAGCTTGCATGTGTATACCAATGACCCACAATTTTCGTGCCCCATTCACTTTTCTGTCGACCCCCAAATTATGCATATCCAACCATGTTACACCGACGATAGGCCCGAAATTCTCGTCGGCACTTCTGAAGGCAAATACTCCCAAATCTAACTCTGGTGGCTTTCAGATGAACTTTGGTCGACACTTGGACCTGCTACTGGTCATTTAGGATCGATTTACGAGTCTTCTTGATCCCCAATTATCTCTGCATTTGAATATTCAAATTACACGAGCAAATGATTCGGTGGATAGTCAATTCGATGTGAGCAGCTCACCTACCATGAAGAATGTTGCAGGAAATAATCATTATTTTTTCAAGCAGGCGCGCGCCCCTGACAGAGCGATCGCGGAATCACATCAGGAAATTTAACCTCCGCTGATCTGGCGTGATAATCCCGTATAATTGATGTCAGGCGCGTCAGACGTCATAATCTGATGGGTCGGCTGAGAACGGGCGATTAGGGCCATATCGCCGCGAGCGACATGTATCAGGCCAGGCGGGATCTGACCAGCGGCATGCCAGTATGACGAGGCTCATACTACGGATGGACCTTATACCGCCCTATAAGGTGTACCCAGCACACCTCCCAAAACACCCATGCAGCTGGCTTTCCAACGCATTTGGCACTCAAGTATGTTCAGGCAAGATGTGAGGGACAACGTAGGATGGAATTGCAGAATATAATAAACAAAGGATAATAATAGCTATACACCAAACCACGACGCGGCGCCTGAGGAAGCGCGCGCTCATAGCGAGTGTGTGCATGGCGTGCGTGGGCGAACCGACAACGAAGGGGACAGGCGCGCGAAAAAGCCTCTCTCGCACGCATCAGTCTTATGTCAACGGAGACGGTGACACGGAAGGGGTAAGAGTCCACCGCAGCGGAGTGGAACTTGCTTGTGGGGGGCTTGAGAGTGGAGACTTGGGTTAGGCAGCGGTTTGAGGTATAGTCTTGAGGGGGTAGGAGACGTTTGGCCCATGAGATCTTGAGGAGATTTGTGTTGCGGAGGAAGCCCGAAGTCCGCAAAAGGGCAACCAACAGAGGCGATAGATATTCCACGGTGAGCGAGGAAGAGACCGCTCTCCAAACGTCAGCAACTTGAGGACGAAAGATAATATGCTTGACGGCTTGAGGAATCTTGCGGATTTGAATCCACGGCCAGTGAGGTATCATAGAAAAGAAAGTATCTTGAGGATAAGGAGGTCCAGAGGATGCTGGAAGAGATTTGAAGGCCGGGGGCAAAGCAGGACGATGAGGGGAAGGAGCAAGAGGCCGACCAACATGGCTGTGCATGCACGTGGTTATCGGACACACACACAAACATCGCGCACGGACCAACATTCTGATGGCATCTTCTCTCATCATTGACAGACCCACCACTGCACGCACCGTGTACTTAATAGACTTAATGCTATGTCCGAGTCTCCAAAGCCAAAGTTTGCGCCATAATTCAAATATACTATAGTCCAGTAGTACAACACCGGTATCCAGACATTGAGATAAACCTGGTCTGTATTCATATGTGCGTGTCGGATTTGTGTACAATTACAAGTATCCTACACCGAATCGCGAGGAGCTTGAAGTCTGGCAAGCAACTGGTAGCGCCTGGTAGCGCCATATCAGCATAGACGAGTCCAACAGGATCTGATGTCGGATCATTAGTGTGATCGGGTCAAGTACGGAGTTGGCTGATTTCCTGATGCAATCCATGTTTTACATCCGCCGGCCCCTGTCTTGGTAAATCTTACCTTTCTTCTTCCTTCCCACATCGTTCATACCATCGTCGCAGGTCGAAATCTTTTCTAAACCCAACTCGCTCTGGTAGCGCGCCACCCATTTCACCAGCCCAAAGACCTGTTCGTCCCAAACACAGTTCTTCCCATTCAAAGTCAATCCAGCATGCGAAGACGATACACCCCAAACCAGGCTCTGCGCGTGCGGTCCCCGCTTCCCCAAGTTTCAGTCGGCGATTTGCCGCTTGGCGAGCCAGCAGTCGTCCAAGAAGAAGGCCCGTACTACGCGGAAGCGCCACAAGCAGTGCTACCACTGGCCCACGGCTCCATAGTCGGCGCGTTCACGACCACGACTCCCGCCGAGGCCTCGTTCCCGCCAGTGTCGCCATTGGCACTTGCATCGATTACGTCGGCTGTCAATACTCCCGCCGCTAGCGTCGATGCCGCCAACCGCGCCGTCTTATCCGCCGCCAAAGCTGTTTCCTCCATCGCTGCTGCCATCGCCAGCGTGTCTGCCACCAGCGCACGTGTGTCCACCTCCAGCGCCGACGCTTTCGCCACCACCTCCGACACCACCTCTTCGTTGGCATCCTCATCGGCATCGGCATCTTCGCTGGTGCCGCCCATGTCGTCGTCCATCGGCTCCAGCTCGCTGGTCTCAACAAGTGCAGCTTCTTCCTCCGTTTCATCCTCCACTACCTCGGCAACTCCCTCCGACTCGTCGTCTTCCCCTTCCGCCTCCACGAGCGCCATTGTGAGCCCCTCCAGCAATATGTCTCACCGACTGCCAATCTATGCTGGGGTCGCCCTCGGCCTGATCCTCCTCATCACCTTGCTCGCAATCGTCATACGCTGCATCATCCGCACGCGCACCCGGCGCAAGGAAGCCGTCTCCGCCATCGCCTGGGACCCTGTCGTCCTCGAGGACGGCAAAGGAGATCGGTCTGACGGGACATTCGCGGGGGATCGGGACCTTGGGGAGCCCAGCGCGCGGAAAGCTTCGTGGACCGGCATAGCTCATTCCACCGGCAGTCCGGGGACCCGTTCGACGCGGCGTACCAGCAGCACTCTAACCCGTTCTCCGACGCCGCATCCTACGGGCCCCACCCTCAGCTCGTGGATAGCATCGTCTACCCCCTGCCCCCCCTGCCCCTGGCGACCTCCAACAGCGGCCCGTACCCCACCTCGCGCCCGCTGCCCGCCCATCTCGCCGACCGGGACCCGCACCGCATCAGTCAGAACGGGAGTATCGCGAGCAGCCGCTCGGGGAGTGTGCGCTCGACTCTGTGCAGCCCGTCGACACTCGGCCCACTCTGCGTCACCAACGGCCCGCTCGCAGACAGCCGCGCGAGCACCGCGCTCGGGATGAATGGCCGCGCGCCCGCAACATGGGGAACTCGACTTTGGCGAGTCCGTGCAAAATGCGCTGGAGTGTGGGACGCCACGGGAGCGGGAGGCACGGCCGCGGTTCGTTGGGCTGCGCGGGAGCACGGGGCTAGATGTGCCTTGGCGAAGGGAGAGCTTCGCGGAGCGGGGGGGCGGTCAACCGGGATGGACGCCACTGCCTACACCCGGGGGAGCGACGCCGGCACAGGAAGAGGCGGAGCGCGAGGGTGGACGCAGACCATCCGTGCCGGTGTTATGGGTGCCTGGAGTGCTGTTGCTGGCGCCGCGATTCTGGGCGGTGTTCCCCCGAACGAGCCCGGCCGCGACGTGGACGACGACGGTCTGACACACGCTCCGAGCATGAATCGCCAGCGGAGGGAGTCTGGGTGGCGGCGCTTTACGGAGCAGATGGATCGGGAGGGCGACGTGAGCTCGTTAGCGTCGACGAGTTCGGTGGGTGGGACGATATATGTGCCGGAGAGCAGCAGCGGCCGCTTGTACTTGGCGCCGCCTGCCTCGCTTCAGTTCACCAATACCACCACGGCGAGCACCAGCAGCGATACGGTTACCCTCGAACAACTCGCGGACGCGACTCATTGGCCAGCCTCCGCGACCCGTCACCTTGCTATCGCGCGAGAGCAGTATCTATTCGACCGTATCGATGGGGCCGTATAGGAACGAATATGACGGTACGCTGGAGGACGTGGAGGAAGATTACAGGGCGCAGTCGCGCTTGGGAGCGCAGAGATAGTCCCATACCTACCTGCGTGTCGTTTCTATTGCTTCTATATCTGAATCGGGCAGGAGAACTTTTGCAAACGAATGACAAAATATGTAGACGACGTCCAGCGCCGCCAATTGGGCTAACTCAACCATAAGCTACGCCGCTCCATCCTCATACATCTGCAGGTGCTCTGCACTCCCAGATTCTCCGTTGGGCTGACACCGCGGCGGATCGTTTCGCGACGTGATGAAGGTCAAATTGAGGAGAATGCAGCTGGAGGTAAGGTGCGTCAGTCACTACACTCACAGCGCTCGTCAACGATGAGCTCACGTCAAAAAATTCCGGGAGGACCCCAAGTCCATATTCAATCACAGTAAAGGATGGCTTGAAACCCGACTCGGTGTAATTATCCGCTACGCAGAGACTCAATTAGAGGAGCGCCTCAGAAAAGCCCATGGGACGCACGATTAAAGTAAGAGAGCTGGAATAATAATGTAAGTGAGCATTGTAAATATTCTGTCTTTTGGAATCCACGCACCTCGAAGATCACAGATTGCATTATACCAAAGACGCCGCGGACCATGAGCGGTAGCCACGCCAACAGGAGAACGATAAGCGTCGGGTGGATTCGCGGCACGGCACCCTTCTTGCTTGAGCGGTCGCCATAGCGCAAGTTACCCCGGATCGTGAGGAGAATAGCGACGAGGAGGACTGCGTTGCACGCGAGGAAAACGCCCTGGCCGGCCGTGCGCGTAATCTTGGACACTTGCAGCCGGTGTTGGGTGTCGGGCGAAGTGAGGTTGGTGTAATCCGCTCTGGCGAGGTATGCGCCGCCAATGATGATTGCGAAATTTGCGATGACGAGGATGGAGTGTATCGCGACCATGGGATTGTCGCGATAGATGAGCAGCGCAAAGGGGCCCAAGAAGATGAAGACGAGAAGTTTGCGCGATTTGTTGGGTTTCGGCGCATCCGGGTCGTTGCTCTCGCGCGGCTCGAGCCAGGAGGTGCCACTAGCGAGATTGTGCTGATGCCAGGAGACGAGGAAGCGGAAGGCGCAGAGGACCTAGAGCGTCGTTAGCGTTAGGGATTTTATTTCGTTGAATTGATGTAAGGCTCACGAGAGAAAAATAACCCTCTGCGCCAAGGATGAGAAACGCGAGGAAGAGGCTGTTGTTGGCGAACCCAAGAACACCTAGATGTGCAGGTTAGAATCATTGAAGCACGGGTTCAGAGACTCAAAGATACCAAAGCCGATGCCGCAAGCCTGCGACGCGATGCGAACGATGACGTGGAAAAAAATTAGGGAATATCTTGAACGCCATTTGATGAGGTGATTGAGGTAGGCGAACAACATCCATGCGAATACAACCAGGTACTAGAACGTCTGTGAGGGGTCTACGACCAGAGATTTTTAAAAATACCCACTCCGACGAGAAAGGCGAGAGCCGCGCCAACTTCTCCACTGAACTTTGACATTTGAAGCAATATGAGGTCTATGCAGGGCGGTAACTTTCCTCTCGACTTTATACCACCAGCAGGTAGGTAGGAGGAATGGGGATCAGCGGCGGGGGCGTCGGTATCGCACACCTACTGGTGCCGCAGCCTACTCGGGTCCCAAGTATCCAGATGAGTGAGCTGAGAATAGCAGAACCACTTCTGCGGCTGTAACCAGCCCAGTCCGCAGCGCTGCGCCGTCTCGGAAGTGAGATGCGGCCGACTCGAAGAAGCCCATCTAGTTGGCAGACTTTGGCTTGCATTCAACTCTTGCTATCACCAACTTGCCACGACCTAAACAAAGAAGGCAGACTCGAACTTCTCGGACCTGCAAAGCCCCGGTTTCATCCTTTCGACCGCGTATGTAGCTTCTTTATGGCGATGCCAATCAAGCGAAATGCACGACCGGCAGTCTTCTCTCTTCAGGATTGGGCGCCCAGTCACTATCCGAGGGAGACAAGTTGGACATAAGGATCCGAGTTGCAAAACGACCGTGATATGGGGTTCTATAGCATAGCACTGGTGAACGACTATCTTCCAAGTGCGTGGTCCGCTAGAGAGGCTGGATCGAGCCTAATATGGGGTCCGCCCCGGATTCGGCAATGATGGCGGAATTGATCCCGGAATCATCGACTTCCCTCACCGGATTCCTTCCACTGAATCCCTCAAAGTCTCTGGAAATCCTTCCACAACCTATATTTCCCCGGCCTCTCCACAGATTCCACTCAGGAAAATTGATGCATTGAACCTCCTATTTTCTTCTACGGAATCGGTCCCCGCTCTCTGGTTGAATATCTGTGCACAGAATCCTTTCAACACAGTATCTGTTCAGAAAATCCCGTCCACTGTCCATAACTTGATACCCTGCACGGAATCCTTTCCATCCATATTCATTGAGCGAATTAGAGGTTATTGGGTGCCCCTCGAAATCACTTTTATAATCCAAATGAAAAGCGACTTGAGCAAAAGTCACGCTCCACTTGAGCACACATTGACGGGCGCGTCATTGATTCGGATTGTGGAGCACTCACGTGCTCTTGAACAACATTTGGACAACATGACCTCAACTTCACCCTACAGACGCGCCGAATAATTGCTAAGGTATGGGACATACAACGTCGCCCACGTCACGTGAGAATTCCATTTAAGGGCAATTTATGCAAATAAATTCATTGTATCATGACCACCGTCTTGAAGCCAATTCCTTCCATGAAATCATAGATTAATTAAATTTGAAGGGTTCTATAACCTCAGATAGATCATCTCTGGCCGTGAGGAAATGTAGTTGTCGTCGCAAAGTTGAACCTGTTGGCATCATTGCATATGTTCCCACGACTCCGTGCAATCTTGCGACAACATCTCCTCCCTCAGTTCTGCTTCCCTCACAGTGAAGCTTGGTATGAACCATCTCATACCTATTTTACTAGGGATTCATGGAAGGAAGTAGCTTTAAAGGTGGTGGTCATGATACAATGAATTTATTTGCATAACTTGCCCTTAAATGGAATTTCTCACGTGACGTTGGCGACGTTGTATGTCCCATACCTTAACACACCGTGAGGCGACTCCTAGTTGCTATCATCATGGTCCTCACACGGAAACGGAGCTTTTTCACGGTTAACCGGCAAGCCGCGGATAATCCCAACCATCCGTGGCGCACATTGAGAGATCGCGTGCAAATACAAGAACACGCCACAGGCCGAAACGGCTCCTCACAACAATCAAAGCTCCAATAATCAACTACAGCACAAGATAATCGATTAGAAACCCGCACCCAATAACCCCTCCATTCATTCACATTTTTTGTCTGATACTTGTGCACAGAATTGCCTCGCCAGGGTCTAAAATACATCCATACTTTCCCATCTATGTAATCTGTATTACCTTGATGTTTTCTCCTCCAGTAAATATTCTGCATTTCAAGACGAAAACTACTCCAACTTACCCTTCAAAGGGGGTGGGTGATATCAGAGACCCCCATGTTTCAACATATTCCGTGAGTAGAAATGCTCAGGACGAGATTTTTTAATCTACCTTGTGGCCGTGTATAAGCTTCGGGGATTTTTTGGTACGGGATGGACAGCAGGAAACTGACACCTTGAACCACAAACTGAAATTTTGTGTCTGAAGCAAATATCATCCCAGGATATTTATTAAAATGTAAGGCAACACTAATTAAATTTTCTTCTATGTGCGGGAATGGACCTCAGAATATTTTAACCCATTGTTTGAGTGTAGTGAAGGTGCCGAGGTATGTTGAACTTGTGTTGATCCTATCAAACATATGGTGCACCGTGTTTTTGTGCCATACCAGACATTCAGTAGCAGACCAAAACATACAAGAGGTTTATATGATACCTGGTATAGGCATTGTGATTTTTTTTCGGTCTGAAGGTTGGAATATAGAAGGACCCCTCTTAATTATAAAGTATGACAGTAGCACCGGGACTTTGGTGGCATCTTTGTTCATTATCCTCAATTGAAATATGGGCGAATTGGTTGAAGGCAAGCGGTTAAGCCCGGAATTTACTTAGCAGGACCCGAATGAGGCTCGTGGATCACATTGAATGGACGGAAAGTAGGAAAATGTGGAGGGAATTGGCAAGAAGAGGCAATTTCCTGGACGCTGAAAATCATATCCACGGAATTCCGTGGATCCGTTGACTGAAGGTAATTCTGTGGAGTTGAATTCGGCCTATTGAGACGAGTATTTCCTGCATGTGCTGTAGGCAAAGTACACAATAATGTGCACGGATAAACGCAGATGAGAACCTGTGGAGAGGATTGGCCTTGTTGAGATGAATATTCTCTGCATGCATATATTCCACGTACAAGTTTATCTTTGGAGGAGAACTTGTGGAGGAAAAACCATGGAGGTGATTGGCTTGTTGAGGCGGTTATTCCCTGCAATGATTGTGTTCCAAGTGCATGATTACAAGCACAGATATGTATGGAGGAGAACTTGTGGAAGAAACCCCATGGAGGGGATTGGTTCATTGAGACAGTTATCCTGTCCACACACTGTATTCCAGGTATCCAATTATGTGTATGGATATGTATAAGGACTGTTGAAGGAATTGGCTCCAGGAAAAGTCCGTTGAAGGAAATTGCTTCAGGAAGAGTCCGTTGACGGGATTGGCTCCAGCCAAAGTCCATTGACGTGATTCT
>JARJCX010000460.1:0-74489 GCA_029282285.1 Mycena rebaudengoi | reverse complement strand
AACGGGCCTGCTCGCACCTAACCACCTCCAACTCGAGATTGGTCATGTTCTGGGCTATTATGACTTCATCTTTGCCGGTGCCAATATCAAAAAACCGTTTGGCAACATATTGTTCTTCACCAATTGAAAGCTAACAAGATTTGAGCACAGCAAATATAGGAAGATAATTGTCGCGTACTTTGTAGCAGTGCTTCATCTTGCCACTGAATTAAATCTCGTCTGAGATCAGTGCAGTCGGAAGTTGAATCGGCTGGCCAGCGGACTTCCACTGCACAAGTCCCCTTGTCCACCACGATGTCAGCGAGTGAGAGATTAATCTCTGTTGATTTTGAAACTGTAACACATTAGAATTAAATGCACTAATATTAGAAAAATACGGACTGCGAGGGCGTTTGGTTGGGTCGTCATTTTCCTTGCTGATTTTGGTGCTATTCTTACGCTTTCGGATGGATGTTCCAGGCACTGGAGATGTGTCCTAAGAATACACGGTGTTATTAAAAATTCAAGTATGCAGTACAAGCAATGTTGCACACCTCTTGAGGCGTGTCAATCTACAATTCCAGCGCAAGAACTCTGCCCTTCATCGATGCGGCATGTTTTGGTAGACTCGGATCCAGCCCTACGTTGAGGAACAAGACAGCGGAGTCTTAATTGAAGACGGAATCCGAAAAAAAAAAAAAAAAAAAAAAGTAATAATGGTTCCTCGAACGTAGGGACTGGGAGAACTTAGTACGGAAAACGGTCAATAGAAATCACGTGAGGATTCAATACGACTTAGAAAAATTTCGCCGTTCTGGATTTTTTGACCTCCACAGAATAAAATTCTGAATAGCAGGAAAGTTAAAGGAAGTATTAAAACCTGTGTTTACATGTTCAGATCTTTGGAAATTGTCTCTGTAGTTGTGCAAGCAAGAAAACAGTGAGAAGCGGGATGACGGACCGGTCATCACAGCCCAGCCACCCATCACCGTATTGCCGGGAGATACCGGTGCAGTTTGTCTTCTCCACTACTTTCCCTCAGCGCATTTGGGAAATTAATAAAGTTGTGTGTGCTTTTAAAAAGCTGTTTTAGACCTCCCTGTTTTTTTGGTTGGCTAGACTTTCACTTGAACAATTTATAGGATGTGGTTACTTCCGTAGCTTCAAGTGAGGCTACCCTACTGTATATGGAATAATTCAATGAAAGGTGGTGTTCTACTGTGCAAACAGAACATCTAAGAATTTTCGAAGACCCTGAAAATATTTCTATTCCTCTTATTTTGGCAGATGTAAGCTTGACATCAAATATCAAAATCTGGCTGTTTTGTGTTCTGTCTAAAGTATTATACATTTGAAGAAGTTTAGACTACATGGGAGGCCTATTTAAATACCTATTCAACTTTCCTACAACTCAGAATTTTATTCTGTGGAGGTCAAAAATCCAGAACGGCGAAATTTTTCTAAGTCGTATTGAATCCTCACGTGATTTCTATTGACCGTTTTCCGTACTAAGTTCTCCCAGCCGCTACGTTCGAGTACAACATAACACATTTTTTCTATCTTTCTCAATTTTTATCCAAATGCCTTGAAAAAAATTGTGCAGCCTCCTCTATATATTTACTCAACGTAGCGGCTGGTTACGAGCCTAATGTTTTGGCAACTTCGAAAAATATGCATCTTGGGCACCCGACATCTTGTGTGCTTGATAGAAGTCGAGAACGGCCATATGCTGACTGTCTTGAATGATGTTCTGGTTGCCGTGGAATCGCCACTCGGAGGTTTCCCTGAATGCGAGGTTATCACAAATAAAATGGAATATAGATGAGACATACTTGGCCAGAGGACTGGCGATTGGTACGAATGTTAAAGGCCTGGCCGCGAGCATGCCTCGCAACCTCCAAGCCATGATTAATCACTCCAGCTTCTGCCAGAGCTAATAAAATGCATCAGCAGCGGAACAGATTTAAACAAGTTAAGTGCACCTTTCTGGTGGCACTTTCCACATTCATTGGTATACGGCAAACGCTGCCAGGAAACACCGCACGTCATGCACTGCAGTTGAGCCTGGAGGGAATTTTCAACTACATAATAGCGGATGACTGAAATTAAATTAAATGCGCACCAGTGCCTCCTGATATTCCGCCGTAGTTGGATCCAAAGAATTTAGAAAAATGCATCGCTGGCAAAGACCAGCCGCTGTTTTGGCAGGGAAGGCAAGTGAACAACCCTCGCCTTGATTCTCATTTGCACATTGAGTGTTATCGGAAGTTTGAGAGGTGTCAGGAGGCGCAGCAGGAGGAACCGCAGGAGTAGCCATGAGAGATGCTGAGTTGGAACTCTGGAGAACAGAGAAGGAGGAGCACACTGAGTTTATTTATACTATTAAGAATACTCCACAGCCTAACCAGCCAGTGACGATGGATAGTCTGCCCCATATTGGCGCCATAGGGCGAGCTGAGATTTACATTAAAATAACATGTGAATTCCTTCTGTACCGACGCGTACCTTGCTAATGGGGCTAGAAATAAAATAACGCGTCGATTTCTCCTGAGGGGACCTGAAACCCAAGGGATGGAGTCGGAATGGAGTCGGAATAATGACGAGTAAATATGTGTACCAGAGTAAAATGACGCGTAAATACACATGTATTTACGCGTCATTAGCCTTGGTGTAGCATGCTGATACTTCTCAGACTCCAATGACGCGTAAATTCATGCAGCGGAACTGGAATGAGTATAAAAGCAGCAAATATCGACGCTCTGTTTAGCCAAGTTCCTCTCTCTCACAATGCCTGGAAATCCTCTGCTGAAAGGAAAAGCCCAGCCTGCCAACAACTCAAAGGGAAATAATGACGCAAATAACGGGGCATGTAAGTAACATCATCTTCAGCCGGTTCATTGCATAACTAAATGTTGTTTATAGGGCCTGAGGAAGATGTCCTTTGCGCCTCGCTGATGGAATATGCACGTGATTCTGACTCGCTGGAAGCCAGGCTCCAAAAGTTACGAGAAACACATGGACTAATTATTGGGTGTGTCTATATCTTCCCAGCGAGTTTCCGATTTTTCTGAATAAATCCTTGGCACAGTAAAACACTGCTAAAGAAACTGAACCGTCATTACGATGTCCCCTCTGTTCGCAAGGCAATTCCCAGGGAGTTGCAGACCAACAAATCTTGAATGAGATGGCAGATGACGCCAACAACTATCGCGGGCCTGCAACCGTCCACCACAATCTCGCTCTGGCAGGGTTCAAGATATCACGGCATGTCCCAACCATATCTAAATGATTTTCAAGCGAACTTATGTTTCTTTCCAGTCGCATTGTTCGTGAGACTATGCTCCTGAATGACCCTGACGGTGTAGATGCTCGATATCCCGGTAGAAAGAAGATCAGACATGCTCAGCTCAAGGCACATGGGACTTGGCAGGAAATTCATTGTGATGGTCACGAAAAACTAGGCTCTCTTGCACTACAAATGGGTGGTGTTGGTCTCCCTATCTATGGCATGAAAGATAAATGGGGAGGGGAAATACTGGACCTTTCGGTTATTCCGGATGACAGGAATGCAGATGTTATTGCTCATGTGTTTCTGGATTTTATTGAAACGTACCGAGGTGTGTACTGATCATTCCATCTCTTGTTCTTAGACTGATAAACTTCACAGCCATTCCACAGCAAAATACAACGGATAAAGGCTCAGCGCTCAGAGACTGGCAACATAATTGCAATTGCGACCGGATTGAAGTATCCATTCCTTTATGAATTTGTTAAACATCACTGATCATTATTGTTCTGACAGGACAGCCTATGCGCCTGACGTTGACTTGGCACGTTACCCGGCATTTGTCGCTCTAAAAAGCACAAACAACACTCCAATCGAAAGCTTATGGAATTGGTTTCAGGATCAATGTGGCAAGAACCTCCATCTGCAAGTCACCAAGGGGCGGGATGAAGGAATATTTAACCCCAATAATCAAATTCATGTGTAAATGTCGCTGTTTATTTCAAAGTAGCAGAAGGGAATTAATGACTTGTTTCTTATTATGCCGTCTAGACATCTGTTCAACTGGATTTGGCCTCCAGTAGTCCAGGGAGAACTGGACCACCTCACTGCGCGGTGGAACTCGCATGTTATTCGCCGGCAGCGCAACAAATTGATGCCGTCGGGAGTGTCACCGAACGATCTGTATGCACACCCCGAGCATTATGGTGGACGGTGTTTTGCTATACCTGTGCCCCAAGCTGCAGTCAATGCCTTCCGTGACAGCATTAGGATTGCACGAGATGCCGCACTCAGTTGGGTACCTGCAGAGTTTGACGCGGTAGCTGGGGAGGTTATGAGCTGCTCGGGTCTCCTGAATGCTCTGCGGAGACAGCCTGGGATCTCTTCTCAAAAATGGCTTCCGTTTGCGTTAAATATAGATATAAATATATTTAGACCAATACAAACTCGTATGTATTTCTATCTACTGTCAAGGTTTAGCCCAATGTTGTACCACACACAATGAGCCCGTGGATTGGGAAGGTGGGCAAGTGAGAGCGCGTCGCGACTAGTTGAGGACACGTGATCGTTCCACCGGCATTTTCCGAGCTGGCGTCGATGCCTCAGACTTGTCGGAGATGGCACCAAGTGACCAACAACCAAGCCAGACCCTGCATGGAGTTTGTGTATGTATAGACCCCTTCAGCCAGTAAGATCTAAACTTAAGTTTGCCGATGGGAAGACATTAGATCACATTATGATTTCATCCGAGTCCTTCCGGCAAACCGTAGTAGATCTATATAGTTTTTGTGTAAATCGGTGAAGAACTGACTGAGATATAGGGAATTCTTTGAAAACATCCCAAAATGTAAATTTTCTGACCGCGCCTTCGGTACTGCCAACGGCTGTAATGAGCAGACCGTGTTCTAGTCTTGAAAGACGATGAGGAACGTGGAACACCGTTCGTTACGAGACCACGGGTTAGCAGACAAAGGGTGAAACTATGAACAACGTAGATGATAGTCGGGAGCGAGAGCACTGCACTTTCACGAATCACGACGATCTCTCACCCTGATCATCTCACTCCAGTGAGCTTTTTCTTCCCAACTTCTCTAAAAGGTTTATACAAGGTTTAAAAGGTTCAGAAATTTGGTACTGAAGTTGACCAAGTGGGCAACATCGAAGTCATCTGCAAGCAAAACATCGTGAACAAGAGAGTTGAGCTCTGCGATGGACTTGAGATTTGATCCCAGATGGAACCAGGTCATAAGACGGGCAACTGTAGAATTTATGAAAGGGGAAAATGGCGGGGTGGAAGCGTCTGTTGATTTCGGTTTTGCGTGGGACAGTGAGCAGCTCGGATGAGTTACACAAATCGCCCAGGGATACCAACTCGTCTAGATCGTAGGTGGGCCGGTTCGGATAGACCTTGTACAAACCGTGCGCATTCGGCTCTGTTTTGACCCATTTTCGAGGAGCGGCAGCATTGGGATGCGCGGGAGTATTGTTGTTATCCCGAGCTTCTTTAGGAGCCTCGAGGGGGGTCGGAGGTTCAGGCAGCTCATTTCTGTATCTGTGAGGAAGAACAATCCGGCGCCGAGGACGGCCACCAGGCCCCGGAGGTAAAGGGCTCGGCGGCGAGGGAACGATGGGGCAGGTGGCCCGGTCAGCCTCCTGTTGATCTTGAATAAATACTTCCCTATTTCTTTTGTCAAATGAAAAAACTTACATCGATAGTTTCGTCTGAGTGAGATACTTGAGCTTCTTGGGCCGTTGCGACAACAGCGGCATGGGAGACTCCGCAGCGTGGCTTGCCATCATAGCTGGACACTTTTCCCGATGGATAGAAATACCACGGCCCTCATTGAAGGTTTTACCACACGGATAGCAGGTAGGCATAATTAATAGGATACCGAGAGTAAGGTAGGTCGAGAAACAGACGGCATTTTCATAGACGTTGGATGGCAAGTCAGCACAAACAGGTTAGCAACGCGAGCCGAGATGAAACGAGTGGTTTGTCGAAAATTTGGTGTTTTGGAGACGTTAGCGCAGTGAAAAAAAAAGGACGGCGTTGTCAGGAGAACGAGTGAAATTGGAATGTCTCGGGTGGACTGGAGGATAGCAGCCAAGGCTTGAGGCCCTTGTAAGGGACTTGAAGGTAGCTGCAATCCCTAGGACCTCCTAGTCAAGGATGCACAAGGCTTGACGGGGCTTTGTATAGTCCTTCCGCGGCTTGCGTATACTGAATGTTATAGTATAAATCAGATATCTGATCATCAAAACGAGGGACAAAGGGAGAAGAAAAGGCTGACTTTGCTGCGGATACATCCTCCTAGCAAAGGGCTGTCCAAGCGATGGAGGGGGTGGGAGGGGGGCAGGATAATGCCCATCAGATGAGTACAAAAATAACGAACCTAATCGAAGGGAGCGCAAAAAAAAGTTCGAAGATCAGAGAAAGGAACAAGACTCACAAGAGGCACATGGCCGCAACATGGCCGGGAGGAACATCCAAAGCCGTGTAACAGAAAATTAAATGAGCGAGAGATCGGACATGGAATAGGTAACCTAAAGGCGTTAAAAACAAGTGTGTGCAAGAGAGGCACATGAAGACCCCAAAATGGGCTCTCCATTCAAATTGGCTCTGGAGCAAAAATTCAAATAAGAATCATCGATCGGAGGGAAAATAAGAAAACGAGTGGAGCCAGCTAGGCCAAAAATAGTGCGCCAAAGATGACGATCACCGAAAAGGGCAATTCAAGCAACGGAAAGACGGGAAGAGTGTGAGAAAACAAAGACATTTAGGTTAAGTTTACTCCACCAAGTGTCAAAGTCACGTTTCAAAAACCTTAAATTTTGGCTTTTTTTCGGGTGGAAACCGACCAGCAAGAACGATCTTAAAAATAAATTTTAGGACTCGTAACGGTGTGCCGTAATGGACGGTAAGCGGTGATAAAAATACGCGCAACGACTTGTCATAGCAACGCACTTGGACTCAGCAGAGTATCTATCGGAGATTGACACAGATAGATGTACAGGCCGGAATGAGCCAAGTAGGAGCCATGTTAGGTAGCCTACTTATGCGTAGTTGGCTAGCCATGGGTCGGCCAAGGCAGCTAGCTACAGCTGGCATGAGCTGGCAACATCTGTGGCGAGCCGACCGGCTAGCCGAGGCTAGCTACGACATAGCCACAGCTAGCCGAAGCTGGCATGAGCTCGCCGTAAGGCCGGCTAGGACGGGTCTGAATGCAGTGAGTGTGCTGGACAACAATCTTGCTTGGCGCTCATTGTCAGCGCTTAATGCAGGCTGGCGTCTAATCCTAGTGCGGGCCCGCGTCAAATTCCATGTTCCACTTCGTGATCCTGTAACATCTGAGCTGCCTAGCATCTCCCCCATCCAGGGTTCTACCGCAGGTTACAGCATCTTAACCCCGATGCCGAATGACCGAGCGGGAAATGAAACACCAATGATCAGACAGCTGTACCCCTGGGGGATTAAAGCGAAGCCTCTGGATTTTTGGGGTTGGCGCCAAATTAACAGGATGGTGAGGCCCACGCATGCATGATGTTCTGCAAGACACTATAACCTTGAGGTTTGCCGACGTTGGTGTCTGGAGGAGTCAATCTATTACACGGAGCTAAGACAGTCACCTTTCCGCCGCAGCTTATCCTGAGGGTGCGAGATAGGCGCTGATGAAAGCGCTGAAAGCGGCGATACCTAGAATGCACATTGCATTTGCTTCAACACGGCAAACAATTATTTATATCTGATGTGTCCCATGCCTTTACGGCACCTTGCGGCTACGTTGATGCCGCGTGGCTGTTTGGCATATATAAGACTGGCTTCCTGGCCTTCAAGCTTCTTCCCTTCACAATCATGTCCAAGTTGAAAACAGTGTGAGTATCCCCAACCTCCTGTCGAGACCTTTGATTGAGTAATGTCCTTGAATTAGCATTCAGCTTCACAGTGAGCACTCGCCTATGTCGAAGCTGCCAAGCTATGCTTAGTCCCTCCTCACAGGTATCCGTATCACATCCTTGACTAACCCCCACAATGATCTTCCAGGTGACATGAAGATGTCTGTCCAACTCATCATTGATGATAGTATTTTCCTGCAAACCATGCCGGTGGCATCGGAGCATGATGAAATGAGTTGGAACCTCGGTTTGGTGTGTACCATGTGAGTCTAAAGAAATCTGTGGACACGGCACTTCGGATTCACTCTTCTCAGCCCACCCCATGCTGTTGCTTTCTCAGTGGCAGTCTTACGCCACAGTGAAACCGGGGGAACACGGGTTCTGGGCTGTGTGAAAATTGGGCGAGACAAAGTCCTTGGATCCGTGGAATTGAATAGTTCTAGTAAGTGCAGTCCCCTTACTCTGGGCATCACCATTCAAGATTACAATGTAGCCTTCGAGCTGGAGCTCAGCAAAGTCAATCCCAACGGCCCTTCTCTCAAATTCAATGCTGGTTTCTCGGTTTCTGAGTTGCCATACCAGAGGGTTTCTGGCTTAGCTCCCGTTGGCATGCCAGATAATAGATGTAAGACTGCCCAGATATTGTCGGCCCATTAACTGAGTTATCCACAGTTACCTCTGTCAACGGTCACAGGATCAAAACAGAGTTACAGAAGATGCATGAAGACTCTGGGAAGGCCCAATTTTGTATGGAGGTGCCACAGCTGTTGGTGATGCATGAGAGAATTCTACTGTGCTACCACAGCAACAACAACAGGGCTCGGTGCCTCAATATACTCGGGGATGTTCTTTTACAGTCTTACCAGGCATCTGGGAATGTGGATGACCTGAAGCAGGCGGTCAGTGCATATGATGATGCAGTGCGAGATGACCCAGAGACCGTCATCTATCTTGCAGATCTTGGAAGGTCCTTGCGACTTCGCTTTGAGCGGTTTGGTAGCTTGCTGGATATCAACTGTTCTGTTGTGATGCTCAAAGCTGCCATTGAGCGCACTTTTCATGGGGATCCATATGAGCCGTCACTGTTGAGTGACCTTGGAAATTCTCTCATCAGGCGCTTCGAGCATCTTGGTGATCTCAATGATCTCAACCAGTCTGTCTCGAAATTTGAAGCCTCTGTCACTCTCATTGCAGATGGCCACCCAGATAAGCCTTCACTGCTGAATAACCTCGGGAATTCACTCCTTGACCGCTTCAAGTGCCTTGGTGGTCTCGATGATCTCAACCAGTCTCTATTGAGATATGAAGCTGCTGTTAATCTCACTCCAGATGGCCACCAGGGCAAGCCTTTATGGTTGAATAACCTCGGGAATTCACTTGTGGGCCGCTTCAAGCGACTTGGTGGTCTTCATGATCTCAACCAGTCTGTGTTGAGATTTGAATGCTGCTGTTGCTCTCACTCCAGATGGCCACCCAGACAAGCCTTCACTGCTGAGTAACCTTGGGAGTTCACTCATTTGCCGCTTCAAGCAACTTGGTGGTCTTGATGATCTCAACCAGTCTGTATTGAGATTAGAAGCTGCTGTTAATCTCACTCCAGATGGCCACCCAAACAAGCCTTCACTGCTGGGTAACCTTGGGAGTTCACTCCTTGGCCGCTTTGAGCGACTTGGTGGTGTTGATGATCTCAACCAGTCTGTATTGAAACTCAAAGCTACTGTTACTCTCACTCCAGATGGCCACCCAGACAAGCCTTCATGGCTGAGTAGCCTTGGGAATTCACTCCTTCGCCGCTTTGAGCGACTTGGTGGTCTTGATGATCTCAACCTGTCTGTATTGAGATTCGAAGCTGCTGTTACTCTCACTCCAGATGGCCACCCGGACAAGCCTTCGATGCTGAGTAACCTCGGGAATTCACTCACAGAGCGCTTCAAACGAGTCGGTGATCTCAATGATCTCAACCAGTCTGTCTTGACACTAGAAATTGCTGTTACTCTCACTCCAGAAGGCCACTCGGACAAGCCTGCATTCCTGAGTAACCTTGGGAATTCACTCCTTAGCCGCTTCGAACGACTTGGTGGTCTTGATGATCTCAACCAGTCTGTATTGAGACTCAAAGCTGCTGTTACTCTCACTCTAGATAGCCACCCAGACAAGCCTTCATGGCTGAGTAACCTCGGGAATGCACTTCAGTGGCCGCTTCAAGCGACTTGGTGCTCTCAATGATCTCAACCAGTCTGTCTCAAAGCATGAAGCTGCTGTTACTCTCACTCCAGATGGCCACCCAGACAAGCCTTCACGGCTGAGTAACCTCGGGAATTCACTCCTTGGCCGCTTTGAGCAACTTGGTAGTTTTGATGATCTCAACCAGTCTGTATTGCGATTTGAAGCTGCTGTTAATCTCACTCCAGATGGCCACCCGGACAAGCCTTTATGGCTGATTAACCTTGGGAATTCACTCCTTTGCCGCTTTAAGCGACTTGGTGATCTTGATGATCTCAACCAGTCTGTATTGAAATATGACACTGCTGTTACTCTCACTCCGGATGGCCACCCGGACAAGCCTCCACGGCTGAGTAGCCTTGGGAGTTCACTTGGGATGCGCTTCATACGACTCGGTGATCTCAATGATCTTGACCAGTCTGTCTCAAGGCTTGAAGCTGCTGCTACTCTCACTCCGGATGGCCACCCAGACAAGCCCTCAGGGCTGAATAACCTCGGAAATTCACTCCTTGGCCGCTTCAAGCAACTTGGTGGTCTTGATGATCTCAACCAATCTGTATTAAAATATGAAGCTGCTGTTACTCTCATTCCAGATGGCCACCCGGACAAGCCTTCGACACTGAGTAACCTCGGGCATTCACTGCGTGAACGCTTTGAGCAGCTCCATGATCCTCAAGACTCTCAGAAGCTCCTGCTTCACTACGCTTCAGCTGCATGCTCAGCAACAGGCCCTGCTAGCATAAGATTCCATGCAGCCATACAATGGGCAAAACATGCCCACATTCATGAACCCTTGTCGATACTTCATGCATATACTACTGCTATTGAACTTCTACCTGAATTGGCATGGCTGGGGCTATCTATAACCGATCGGCATTATCACCTCTCACAGGCAGGCCAAGTTGTGAGAGATGCTGCCTCAGCCACAGTTGCAGCACATGACTACAAGAAGGCTGTGGAGTGGCTTGACCAGGGCCGGTCAGTTATTTGGGGTCAGCTTCTGGATCTCCGCACACCCATAGATGAACTTAGGAAGAGCCATCCAGGCCTTGCGAACCGAACTTGTCTCTCTCTCCACCTCATTGGAAACTGCTGGCACTCGGAGCAATTCTCTGGCTGATACTCTCAAGCCAGAATCACTTGACTCCATTGCAAAGAAATCTCATGCCTTTGTTCTTGAAAGGAATAAGGTCCTCCAACAGATCAGAGAGCTGCCAGGGTTCAAGAGGTTCCTATTATCCAAGCCTTTTTCTGAGCTCTTGCTTGCTGCGAAAATGGGCCCTGTTGCCATCCTGAATATCAGTACATATGGATGTGATGCTCTGATCCTAAGGCAGGGTTGTGTGGATGAAGTCATGCATGTCCCACTGAGTGACTTCACACTTCCTGAGGCACAGGCCCTTGTCAAATTCCTAGCATCAATTGTGGGAACCCCCAGACGCAGTGATAGGCTCTTCGGATTTCAGGAAGGAGATATGGCTCCAGATGATTGCTTTCCCCATATTCTCTCTGTGCTCTGGCTTAAAATTGTTCGCCCCATCCTTGATGCACTGGCAATGATGGTAAGTTAATTTAATCGCCTTCATCCAAATCCCATCCTAATGATTTTCATAGACTCCAGTGAGCCAGGATTTAGGACGGATCTGGTGGTGTCCAACAGGCCCGCTATCATTCCTTCCTATCCATGCAGCCGGACTCTATGGTCAAAGCCAAGCCCCTGGCTCAAAATTGTCCGACTTCTTGATCTCATCTTATACGCCATCATTGACTGCCTTGATCGAAGGGTTTCGTGCACATTCTGGAATCCAGGCAGAACTTCAACTCCTTGCTGTCACTCAGTCATCAGCAATGGGGCAGTCCTACCTCCCAGGAACCCTTGATGAAATCAAATACATTCAGCAGCATGTTAAAGGAAAAAAGGTCCATCTTCAGTGGTTGGATGAAGAAATGGCAACAATAGACGAGGTTCAAGAGGGTATGAAAAATTCCAGATGGGTTCATTTTGCCTGCCATGGTGTGCAGAGCGACTCCCCAACTGAAAGTGCCCTCCTCCTTGCTGGAAGCTCACGGTTGACACTCTCAAACATTATCCAGCTATCTCTCCCGAATGCTGACCTGGCATTCCTCTCTGCATGTCAAACTGCCACTGGTTCGCAAGAACTCCAAGACGAGTCGGTTCATCTCACTGCTGGGATGTTACTAGCAGGATACCGGGGTGTTATTGGGACAATGTGGTCTATTGATGACAATGATGCCCCACAAGTTGCCGGTGATGTTTATGTCCATCTATTTGAGACATCGCCTCCAGATCCGATGAGGGCAGCGCAGGCACTGCATCTGGCTGTTCAAAAGCTTCGACAGCATCCTGGCCCAAAGAAATCATTTTTGCACTGGGTGCCCTTCGTACATTTTGGGGTTTAGCTTGGGCGACATAACAGTTGTGTATGATATGAGTAGGTGTAAAGGTAGTTTGGTAGCAGTGCATGTTTGTGTAGTAACCCTTGAGAGTTGCAGTCTTGATTTTTTTTTGACGGAGTATTAGAGATTTACAACCTCTAACTGCATCTGAAACAAGCCCTATTTATATCACGTCTAACATGTGTTGTGTCCAACCTGAGAAGCTTGGTGATTTCGAGAACAAAATCAATGCCCAAGAGCACAAGCTCAAGAAGAAAACAAGACTCGCAGGCTATCGATTCCCAGCCAAGCTGTGCAATGGTCTCTGCAAATTGGCACCAAAACAAGGTGAAAGAAAATCAACTCTAAATCTTGAGTACATAGACCAATAACAACACCAACTGTAAATCTAATACTCCATGACAAGTGCACAGCATAGCTGTCTTTCTGCTTTTTATATTCACACTCAGACTCAACATTAAAGGCTAATATTCTGGCTCAAGCTCAAATACCTAACGGTGTCATTTTAGAGACTCGAGCTGCAGATTGATGATTCAGAATTGATATTTCAGGCCAAGGTGATAATTCAGTGTTTGAATAGCCATTCTTCAAAAGAGTGTGCGCTTGGCTTTTACTGTGACTGCTTGCCCCAAGTGCCATCACTGCTCTTTTTGGTGCTTTGGGTTGTGTCGGCTCTTTCATGTGCATACTCCTATTGCAAGTCTCCTTGATGTGCACACTAGCACTTGAACATATTCTGGTGCCCTGTCACCTGGGGACCATCCCACTGAAACCTCATGCTGCCCTCTTCTACATTCCCCTCCCCACATGCCCCACCTGCTGTAGGGCTCCCACATCTGCTGTGTACATCCCAGCAGATATGATGAACCACACACAATGCCTCTACACACATGCCACGACCATCCTACAACACACCCAAGGCACCACAACACTCTTTTCATCACACCTGGTGTCATGCCTGGATTCACCATTGGCACATGGGAATGGCCCTGGCCATAACGAGGTTGACAACCATGCAGTATCACATGCTCCAACACATCGGACCCAACCTACTGCACTTGTTTCATCCCAATTCAGTCACCAATCATCATGCCTGGACGAACTTTGGACAAATTAGGAAGGTAGAGGTTTGCAAACCACCACACCTCAACTGGATTTGGTCCAAAAAAGGCAATAACCACAATGCCTCCCAAGATATAAAACAGCTCAGGACTGACTGGAACATGGTGGAATGGGCTGGAATGCCAAGGAAGTGGACTGGGGACATGTAGAGATGCTCCAAAGGGGATAGCTACAAGATATAAAAGGACCTGGGTCTCTAGACAGTAGACAGTTCACTCTGGAGCAGTTTTTCCCCCACTAGTTTCTAGTGTAACCAATCCATTCAATATACTATTGACCCTACACACATCCACTAACCATCTAACCACTCACCCTCTAGACGGTTCGTACCGAACATCCGACCCACACTAACCATTCCCTTGTCATCGCAAACCACTGCTCACACAGAAAGGAATGACCAAGGCATCTTAACACCAAATCATGGTCCCATTAGTCCAACACCGACTCACAACACATACCATATGAGTCCAACCCACATTGAACCTATAAGCCCTCTTCAAGCCACCATGGCTATCCCACCTTCAGGAAAGCCAGTTGTATCAACTATCATCTGGTTCAAAGGGGAAAGGTGATAGAAGAAAGACAGAGTGGAGACTTGAATATTGTCTTGGATAGAAGTATACGGGCAGTGTTTGCTTCTGTACTTCCAACAGCTCTGTCCACATACCATTGTAGGCCGCCTTTGCTGATATTGCTTGCTCATCTGCATGGAATTTGACGTGGACAACAGCAATTGCCGCCTTCCAATTGATGAATGAAAGCTGTATGAGCGTCTCCTCCGAGGTCATGTGGTGTGCACCAGCACCTCCAACACACTGCTTCACCGGCTTGTTCTTTTTAGCAAACAGCTCTTCTCAGAGCCTCCCGTTCTCGGCATCCATGAGCTTCATAGACGCATAATCTGCCACCATCTGCTCCGCACATTTTGCTGTGTATGCAGTGTGGGCCTGATTGCTCTTGATCAGTGCAGAACAGGAAGGACTCAGGGGAAGAACAGAAGGAGGCCCAACAAGGGAATAGGATGAGCTGGTGACCACAGTAGGTGCAGGGGTGGAGGGTGCTTCTGTCAAGCTTGAACTGATGCTGGAGCTGCACTGGAGGAGTGCTGAGAGACGGGTCGCAACCGGCTGTACACTCAGTGTGGTTGTGTTCTTGGTGGGCTCGAATGCCTCATCCTCAATGATATTGCAATTAAATGGGAATATCCCTGTCTTACGGAAGGCCGCTTGGATCGTGCTCATGGTGAAGGCCTTCTCGCCTGCAGTGTGTTAGTACTCCAGGAGATTGTACTTTGTAATCTTCTTGAATTTATGCAACATTTGCATGACCTGCACTTTCCATGATGATGCCCATGGCCTCAAGACACTGACATTGTTCAGTTGGCAGTGATGAGTGGTATGTGAAACAAGGCAGATCACAATGATCATGTGCACCTCTGCAAACGAGCAAAATTTGTAGGTGCAGTGAGAGTTGTGGCTGTCCAAAATCAGCAGTCCCCAGCTGTTTGAGAGATTTCTGGAAGCCAGTCTCGGGCTCAAAGTCCTTCTCAAGCCACATAGATCCAAGCTCATTGTCGTCCACCCTTTTAGCAAAAAGGAAATTCTGGGGGGGTCAATCAGCATAAAAACAAATGTCACAGACCAAAGGAGACAGTGTACCTGGAATTGCAAGGATTGTTGCGTCCCCATTCTAAATCCCGAGTTTTGCCCTTGTAAATGACAGAGGGTCAAAGAGCAGTCCCATCTGCGCATGTGGTTTCAATAACCGTCATGAGCTCAAGATTCCCATCCTCGACATGATATATGGTCTTCTGAACACGATCAAAGAGGACCATGTTGCGAGCACCAAGTCTGAGCTGAATGCCTTTCTCATCCATGTTGTAGATATATTCCGCCAGCATACTTGACCAGTATGTCTTCCAGAATATCGAAGTATTCAGAAACCGATGGATGATTCAGGTGCCACACCTGGCAGGACTCGAGGCCGGTCATCCAGTGGGCTTTCAGATCAGGATGACGCTCTCGGAATTTGATCACCCACTTCATGCTTACTTCTTCCCCAACAATGGAAGAAGTGTACTCTGCAACTGCCGTAATGGTCAGTGGAACACCTCAAAGCGCCATGATCTTGATCCACCCCTTCAGAACAAGCTCCTGAGCTGGTGTGAGCTTTGTTGGTCAATGTGACTCGCAGTCCATGTCGTTTTGCCATTGAACCAGGCAGTAAGTGTTGTCTGGGGGATATCATACAATTTTGCTGCAGCCCGGAGAGAGAGAACAGAACCACTTGAACTGGCAAGATCAGAGGCCTGAACAGTAACGAGCACTTCCACAAGGCGATCTTCATTAGCAGCAAGCTCCATCAGACTTCCTACAAAAAAGTTGTGACAGCTTGTGGGAGTTTGTTTGAGCTTGTACAAGCCAAACAAGCTCCCAAGTCACAAGTAAATAAGTTTGCCCCATTCCAACAAGCTCAAATTTTACAAAAAAAAATTTGGGGAGGGGTTACCCAGTCTTTTCACCACTGTTAGGCGAGCTTTTTTTTTTCACTTTGGACTTGTCTGACTTGTCAGCTTGTCGACAAGCTCACAAGCTCAAACAAGCTCAAATAAGTCGCAAGATATTTGTCAGAAACCTGATGTCCACCTTAGATTTCTTGGGCTTGTCAGATGCCAGATGCCATGGGAGAAAGGAAGAAGGAATTGATGTGTCCCTGAGCCACAAAGTAATATATTATTGGTATCTATGCACTAAATGACCAAGCCAACTGCAATAGGGCCCGAAATATGGTGCTGACAGGCGAATTTATGTGTGGTGTTACGCGAATGTTAAATTCGCATGTTGTGCCTTTTTGTGCAACAAATGGGGCATTATTGATCCAATACTATGTGATAATACTGGGAAAACTAACACGCATTAAGGGCGACATGTTCTTCTGGTGAAAACAGCCCATGGTAAGCATGTGTACAATGAGCAAGAAAGCGGTGTGGGGCTCCCACACACGTGTGTATGCCCCAGTGAATGCTGCTGACCAGGAACGACACCGAAACATCCAAAGACATGCACGGAGTTCAGTCACCTACCAGCGAGAGTCCGTCCACCTCCTCACATATCGCCAAAAATGGAAATACCATCCCGAGTTCACCGAACTCTTCACTTATAACCACTTCTATGCATCATAAAACCCATATTACCAAGGACTATGACCTGAATCATATCGACTTGGCCACACCTTGTCAACTACCCGATATTCTCCCGGAACTCGCTCGCTTCTTCGCCCAAAATGATCCTACTTACCAAATCGGGACACAACTCCGGGAGAGTTCGCTGAACTCTTCACCAACTATTGCAACGTACCTCGGGCCTCGATGAATGGGGAATGATGTGTACGACTCCACTCGCATCCAGAACGCGTTCACACAGGTGGACCACGTGGGACGAGCACGGTTCACTTGGTTTCTCGGATTTATCGACGAATTCAGAATTCCTTGCGACACAAGACCTCTGAATGGAGCACGCTGCAACACAGATACCATTTCAACGTCCGCATTCGATATTGGGCAGTGCTTTATGCAATTAGGTGCTTTCAATGTTGAGAGCCGCGCGCGGCTCGCGGCCGCGGTAGGTCATGTGCTGTGACACTGGTCATCAAAGTAGTGCCATGTTTGCATGTGTAGTTTCTAGAAGCCCGCCTGTATTTTCCGCTCACCTCATCCATTTCTCTACCGCATACCCCCCCAGCATAATACTATCTCTTCTTAATCGAAATAATGGGCCATCCAAAAGGCAAAGACTCTCTTCCCAGCATCCCATGGCTATCAAACGGCGGAGTTCTGATTTGGGCGTTGCTTGCGGAGGTCCAAAAGACAGAGAATCGGAAGGTGCTCTTTGGCCCTGCACCCGAAGAGGTTCCTAAATGCCATAGTATTTCTTAAGAACACTCTGACCCTCTGTAGAACACCGGCAAAGACACGAAGATCGCTGTGTACGGGCGGATTGGCTCAATCATCCTGCCCGAGGAATACAAGACTCATCCGGGAGATGTCGCAAAGCGTGTTAAAGGAAAGGCCGAGGAGTACGTTATCCAATCAACCATTTATTTATGTGCTACTGATCGGCGTTAAGACTCTTCAAAACATATAAAATCCAAGCCGAGCGTCTTCGGGTCACCGGTGGTGGCATTGGAGCGCCGGGGGATGTTCCGGGAGACGGTGTACATGTATACCAGCTCTACCATATCCCGGAAGACGGTCCCCACCATGATACCCCCCAAGTGGCTTCAAATCTTTGCGGTACTCTAATTCTCGTCCACTCTCGCTCTATTATTGACGTGATTTAGAGCAAATTAGCGAGGACTTCCCCTACTTTGCAGAGCTTCACAAGTTCCTCTGCACGCGACCTAACATCATACCTCCCGTTGTCACCACTGGAGTCGGTCCTCTCGGCCGTCAAGTCGTCCATCATCAGCAGCCAGATCCCCGTGGATTCGATAAAAACATCGACCCAACTCTGTTCGGACTCGCCGTAACTCCCCCCCGCCCCGTTTCACCTGCTCTCGCTCATCCGGGATCCCCAGGAAGCGCCGATCCACCTCTGATGCCTCGCGAAATCCGTACGAATCAACGTGTTTTGGCAGCGCAGGATAAGGAGAACATTCCTTTGACTAGCCGCAAGTTGAAGCAGGCCAGAGTGTCAACATTCCCGACTGAAATTTCGAACGCTATGGACACTGCACGCAACAATCTGAAGCACATCCCCAAGAAGCGGGGCTTTGAAGACGTCGTGGTGGATCTTACACGGTACGCCGCTTCCTAACATTTTTCTTATCGTCCTTATGTTCTTCACAGTTCGAATTTAGAGCTTGCTAGAGAACACGCCGCTACACAGGCAGAACACCGTTGGCAGCTCATCGCCCACCTGGGACATCGAGCGTGGTCACCGTCTTCCGGAGGATGATGAGTATTAATTATTCTATATAATATCCCCCCCACGCTCCTTTCCCTTCCTTTATATGTTCTTTACTCAAAGATACATACTCATAGCTTGCAATAATTCGATCCAAATTTCGTTCAAGTACATACTTTACTACCTACCTACCTACCTATCTTCCCGATGTACCAACAATTCTGCAGTCAATCTGATTCGCTTTTGCTCCCCTTGGTTGTCAGCATACTCCGGTGCAGGATCCCGGTCACCACGGTCAACATACTCATCATCCCGTGTATGCATGGCTCTAAACGCCGCCCCTGATGCCTCTCCTTCTACATCGATAATCAAGTTGTGTAAAATGATTGCGATTGTAATCCACCTGCATGCCTTTTCATGATCTTCGAGGGAATCTATATTCACTCGAAGATCTCGGAGGCACTGCCATCGTCCCTTTAATGCACCTATACAGTGCTCGGAACGCACGCGCAGGTGCGACACTGTTTTGTCAAAGATTGTGTTCTCATGAACAAGTGCAGCCGATTTTTTGTGGACAGGAATGGTGTGGGAGTTTAATGTGTATGCGGAGTCGCCCCATGCAAATTCGTCGCCTTGAAAAAGATTTTCTGGATGTAACACTGCACAAGTGTGCTCGAAGGCAGCCGAATCATGGGCAGAGCCGGTGAATCCATGGCAATAATCAACAATCCGTAGATTGGATGGAATATTTCCGACCTGCATCCAGTTTTAACAAAAGAATTGAATAGTCAACAAAAAACTCACTTGCACATTTAAACCGTAGTTGGCCTTGCGAGTGAAGTATGCATCACCGTTCAAACCGGGTTTGGCATACAGGACAACAATAGTTCCGTCGTACATGATCCACCCCTCCCGCCAGAGACCCCTGAATCCAAGGTGCTCATCCATCCACTGCTTCTCAACTTCTTTCTCTCCTGGGGATAGTGGCCGCACGACCATATCATGCAAATCCTCGAGAGCATCAAAGCATCGATTGGTATAATTTTCCACAGAGCCTAGCAAGATTCCAGCCATCCGTGCAACATCTTCAAATGAAGCTGCGTTCCCATAATGACCCAAACGATAGAGGGTGACTGCCAGTTGCACATCAACAGGGGCTTGCGGAACATTCGAATTGTTTTGGAACACCATGTGATTCTTGATCAACTCCAAGATGACATTGAATACCATGGGAGTGACATGAACTAACCCAGCAAAACGCTCATGGTCTGCTGGATTTTCTGCATATTGCCAGGCAAGATGTAGATTCCCCGCTTTAGGAACAGGTGGGCGGGGATTGAGATAACGGGTGGTCTTTATTCCTTCAAGAAGTGCAAGGTCGGCCTTAAGCTCGTTTATCCGCAAGTGGAGATCCTCCTCTGTGTCCTCCTCTTCTTGGTCACTGTCGTCGTCCACAGGAGGTTCCATCAAGGTGCGGAGAAGCATATGGCTCAGATAGGCTTTCGTTACGCGGCTGTGCACCGTTTGACGTGGCATTTGATGGTAAAAAATGGGGGGAAGATGGCGACGAGGAGTGGAAGACATGTATCAATAAGATCTTATTTATGTTTCGTGTTATCGATGGCAAAACGACGTGTTGCTGCAATTATGCCCAAAGGGGACAATGTACAAACAATGTTACAAATAGTCACAGCACATGACCTACCGCGGCCGCGAGCCGCGCGTGGCTCTCAACTTTGAAAGCACCTATTGCCAAGCCCAGAGCTCGACGAACTTTAGGGATTTTGGTGCATAAAAGCTCCAGAGTTCGTTGAACTCTTCAAGACCTGAAACCCCAAAGAACAATGGAACACACAATATGTCCGGAACAGTCTTGGGAGCGGTTCTGGAAGGAGATATGGACAAGGTATAAGAGGTTTTGGGTGTCATAGTGATGGACAGACAATTACGGAGCGGTTTTCCCCCACTAGCCTCTAGTGTACCAATTCCCTCAATCAAATTGTTCACACACACACACACTACAGTTGCAAGACTCTTCATACCTCATCCTCCGAGCGATTCATACGAACATTCACCCACACACACACACACACCTCATATCCTCTCGCACCTCTGCGGATATTGCAGGCATTGCTTGTGCCAACCATAACAAATCGTGGTTTGCCCTCCCAACATCATTGCTCATCGCCCATTAACGAGTCCTACCACTGTTGACAAGTGACTCGCGTCAAGCCACCATAGTCGACCCACCTTGGGGAAGACTTTTTGTATCAACCTCCATCCTGCACAAAGGGGAAAGATGGTCTTAGAGAAGATAGCTCAGGACTTGGTTATTGTCTAGAGACAAGGTGCCCATGCGGTTGGCCCACTCAGACAAGTATTTTCATTCGTCTACACCCCATTTTCAGCTAATCAAACAGGACTACACAGACGCTCTCCTCACCGATCCTCTATCTAACTTCCCACATATCCACTATGTACTAAAACCTGCCAGCAACCCCCAGTAGAAGAAGAAAGAGTTGTCTTGCTGGACACAGATTCCACAAGCAGCACAACAGTCTCTCTCACGGTGGAGACCCAGCATCACACAATGTGCTGGCACCATGAGCATCAGCACCTCATCATTCCACACATTCTCACTCCACACCCATATCTCATGATATCTCACCTCCCCATTGGTGTCCTCCTCCAGTGGGAAATAATATTCGAGGTTGTCTTCGGTGATGCTGTTCGTGCTGCTGACCTGTGTGCCGCACTACTCCCGAGAGCTTCCGCTATAATTGTAGCGGCTGCAACATCGGTGTCATAGCTTGCCTCACTAGGAACAACAGTGCTGTGGGTAGATATGAGAAGCAATACAACACAAAAAGAGTAGAATTCGCATGTTTCTTCCACATCAGTCATGGCATCCAACAAAACATCCTCTGCTTCGTTCACAAGAGTGGTTATGCATTCAAACCGATGAGCGAAACGTTCAGGAGTATATAGCACGACCCACACACAGTTTTGGGACATCTTCGCTGACAAAAAGGACAGGGGTGGTGGGAGGTGGAGAGAAAGTTTGGCACCAAAAGTTAAAAAAAGATTACATTCATATGGGCTCATCAGGCTCGACTAAAAATCCGGAATATTATGGGTTGCTATGTGCTTCAAGAGCAGAAGCCTCTTATCGGTGATTTCCAGAAAATACGCGAAATTGGCCAAGGTACACAGGCCGGAACAGAGATGGCTATCTCGACTGCTTGATTGCAAGGAATAAACTTATTGATGCCTTCCGCTGTTACAGAAAAATTGGGGGCTTTGACTTTGGTGGGCTTATTGCTGAACCTGGTGGTGCTCTGCGGACTGGTGATAGTCATCATGGGCATGCTGATGGCGTTGCCGCCGTATCTGGTGAAAAAGCAGGATATTGTGGGGTTCATCCGAATTCTTTGGCTTCCTCGCTCACTCGCTTTCCAGGGATGGAGTGTTTCCCCCGAAGACTATACCTCCCTCTGGGGCTGGGTGTCGGTGGGTGAACAATGATCATTTCCTCTGCGCCGTCTGACTATCCGAGGATAACAGTTCAGATGGATATATCCGCTGGTTCAGCGTGTACGTTCAATATGCCTTCCACATCACAATAATTCATCCTGTTGCAGGGCAGGAATGTCACCTTGAATGAAACGGACGTCTGGAATCTGAGTCCGAATGTACAATCTCGACCCGTTCTCATCAAGTTTGTTACCATGCCGTGCGTCACTTCATCTGTGTGCGAATCAGACGGGCTGCATATCATACGATTAGACAAAAAAGCCTCTTCGCGAAGCTATGGGCCGCAAATTCATCTGACCTCATGTGATTTTTACTCCCTATTATCCGCCCTGCTACTGCTAACCATGTTTCAGTCTCGATTTCATCGGAACGCTTTTGAGTATCCTGTTCAGCTATGCTGCACCCTTCTTCCTCAAGTCAGTGTTATTTTCGCCTTGTCCCGAATGGCATCTCTCATCCACTAAACCGTAGGCATATTTTGGATGCAGTGGATCACCCGGACAAGAATGAGCAGGACAAGGCCTACATTTATGCCATTTTGATGTTCATTTGCTCAGTTTGCAAAGTGCGTAGCGGGTGGTAGTTAAGCAGCCAAAACTGAATGTTACCTTCCCAAGGCTCAATGTGATGTGCACCATCTGTGGATCGGCCGCTGAGCAGCTACCCGCCTTCGCTCCGAGCTCATGGCCTCCATCTACGATAAGGCGCTGAAGCGCAAGGATTTCAGCGGCGTCGTGGACGAGGAGAAAGCCAAAAATGCGGCAGACACACACCTGCCCTCTCGACGGAGGAACAAAAAAAGAGCAAGGCCAACAGCGACCAAAAGCTCGCGAAGGAGGCTCAAAAACCCAAGGCCGGTGCTGATATCGGCAAGATCATCAATCTACTAGCAAGCGATACAAGCACCGTGACTATTGAAACCTCTCGAGTAAGTTCCAAGTTCCTGCATGTTGTATATCCAGTTAGCTTATTATCCGGGAAAGTACTGTACCTCAGCTACGGGGCACCTATCAAAATCGTCGTAGCCAGTGGGTTTGTTCAATTTGAATCATGCTTGCTTGTGTTGACTACCATGCTCAGGCGTCTTTCTCTACCAATTGTTCGGGCTTTCTGCCTTTGCCGGGCTTGCAGCACTGATCGTTGGATGGCCGTTGAATACGTATCTCACGCGACGGAGCATTCGTATTCAGAAGGGCTCGCTTAAAGCGCAAGATGAGCGGATGGGAATCCTCACAGAGTTGATCAGCGCTGCCAAGTTCATCAAGCTCTGCGCTTGGGAGCAAGGATGGATTGATCGGGCACTTAATGCACGAAGCGTAGAGATCGGCTGGTTGGTCCAAGGTACGATGACACCTCGCCCGAGCTCCGTTTGCATGAATAAAATCACATCTGTTGCTAGCTCGTGCCAATGGGATAGGCATCTCCTGGTTCGATCTCATTTCTGCTGCTATTTCATCTTGTCGCTCATCGATAATCTAGTATGTGGATCACAGCTCCCATTCTCATTTCGGTCCTCTCATTCCTCTCGTATGTAATGCTGGGCAATGAGCTGACCATCGGTACGGCGTTCACGGTACGTAGTCCCCGCATATCTCCCATGTGTTGCTGACGACAGCATATATAAAACAGGCGATCGCATTTTGGCATGCTACGGTAAATACTTCCTTTTTCATGAGGTCTTGTTTTTCTCACTTTCTCATCGCAGACACCCCCTTAACAGTGAGCCTTCCTTCCAATCACAATTATACATCCTCTCACTTTCGCCATAGTGGTTCCACACACGGTCGTTCGGCTCCTCCAGGTACACGAAAATCCCACCCGGATTCTCCCATTCTTACCTCTCCCTTTCAGGCCCGCGTCTCCCTGAACCGCATTGCCCTCTACCTGGACGAGGACGAAGTTTCCGAGCAAGTGTCTTCTCTCAAGAAAGACCTATCAGGCTCCGCTCCATTTGGAACTGAAGAAGCCCGTCTGGGTTTCGAGAACGCGTCCTTCAAGTGGAACGAGGTTGAGAATCCCCGCAATACGCCTGATACTATTGACTCTCCTCCCGGCTGCGGGAGCGAAGCGGGTAAATTTCAACTGAGAGATTTATCGATCATATTTCCGGAAGGCGAACTTACAGTCGTCACTGGACCGACTGCAAGGTATGTGACCTTAAAATGGTGTTCACTCGCTAATGGTTGTGCAGCGGCAAGACGGCATTACTTGTATGTGATATTTTTAACTCCTTCGGATGAGAACCTTATCGGAAGCAAGATGGCTCTCCTCGGAGAAATGACCTCGCATCCCGGCGGTCAGATTATCATGTCCAAAAACACCAGCAGAATCGACGCTTGGGGGAAATGCATATCGCCTCCTACGCCGCACAAAGGCCTTGGCTCCGACAACAGGTACACCACATTCCGGCTTTAGGAAAGACATTGATTATAATATTTTTCTCTAGTCCATCAAGGACAATATTCTATTCGGTTACCCACTTGACGAGACCCGTTACAACGCGGTGCTCGAATGCTGTGCATTGAAGCCGGACCTAGACATGCTTGAGGACGGTGACAGAACCGAAATCAGGGAAAGAGGTGTTTCGCTGTCAGGAGGACAAAAGGCTAGGTATTCGTCGATTTCTCAGGTACTACGCGAGGATGCAGGGGTTGATGGTTGCTTTAAGGGTTGCCCTTGCACGTGCAGTATACGCGAAAACCAAGTTCATCCTTCTGGATGACCCATTGAGCGCTGTAGTTAGTGTACTCTTGTCAGTTGAGCTTGAAAATCGACTGAAATCGCATATAGGATAGCCACACTTCCCGGTGGTTGTATGAAAAATGTCTTTGTGGTCCGCTTATGGCCAATCGCACAGTCATATTGGTCACCCACCATGTCCAACTGGTGATGCCCGGAGCTTATTACTTGGTCCGAATGCTCGACGGCAGAATAGACACGCAGGGCACTGTCCAGAAACTGCGTGCCCAGGGCGTACTTGAAGATATTGTTCACGAAGCCGCCATTGAGGCCAAGGAGGAGGAACTTGCTGTCGCAACTGAGGAGCCTGATCTGTCGGCTGAAACTAAAAAACCGCGACTCTTGGTCAAGGCCGATCATCGTGAAGAAGGAGGAGTAAAATGGGAGATATATAACCGCTATCTGAAGGCATCCTCCTACAAAATTTGGGCCTTCCTCGCTGTCGTGGTACTCCTTCTACAGGGCTTGAGTGTGGTCGAGAAGGTAAGCAATTGATTCATCAAATTTCAACCTGCCAAATGTCTCATGGCTCTTCTAGTTATGGATCAAAGTAGGTGCTCCACATCGCGATGCGATGGATGTCAAATTTACATTGTTTTCTAGCGGTGGGGAGACGCCTACAAGGAAACAAATAGCTCGGCGGTTTACGGAGGCTCTGGGTTTTTATTCCTGGCTCCGGAGCACCAGAGGTCGCTCTTGGGGCAACTACGATCAACTTCAGCAATTTACCAGACACCCGCCGCATTCTTGGATAACAATGTTCCCAATGCCAAGGAGCATCCCCTCTACTATGTTGGGATTTATGCCGCGATTGGATTGACAACGGTTGTTGTCACTCTATGCTCTTCAATTGCGCAGATCACTGGTGCTCTAAAGGCCTCGACTCATTTCGAGTGTGTCCCCTATGTCATCTTGCCATCCTCCGTTGTTGACTTTGTATAGAGCACTCCTCGTGTCGGTTGTACGGGCCAAATTCCGGTGTGTTTGTCTCTATGAGCAGATCCTCTACCAATAGCTGACATCCCTCTGTAGTTGGCACGATACGACACCACAGAGTACGGTTATATTTTGTTCAGCGCAGCTGCTAAATCAGGTGATCTCTCCAGGGCGGATCATCAATCAATTGTATGTTTTCCGTTTATGAGCACCACTGAACTCATTGCTGTCACAGTGAAAGCGATATCAATACAATCGACATGTCCCTGGCGAGCTCCATACAACAAGTCAACTCCTCGTTTGCTGGATTTTTCGCCTCCATCGTGACAGTGACGTGAGTGCGCATCCATATCCGTCTGTTCCATTTCTGACCGAACCACTTAGTGTCGTGTTTCCCTTGTTTCTTATTCCGTGAGTGCTTTGAGGTCTTTTGCAGGGTGTATCTCTGGTTCATTCCTTCGGGCAGCGCACCGTTCATCAGCTGGTTCTATTATACATTCAGCGTCGCATATCTGAATACTGGTCGCGACCTTCGCCGCATGGAATCCACCACTCATTCGCCGATCTATTCCGAGTTCGGCGAATTGTTAGAGGGTATTGTAACTGTTAGAGGTGCACCCGATTACCCTCCCTTACCTTACCTTCAAGTTCCGAACAATCTCGCCAGCCTTCTGTGCCGAAAAACGGTTTTTGGACAACCTACACAAGCGCATTGACTTGGCCACAACAATGTGGTACACATTCTGGTACGGGCTTCATAAATTCCTCTTTGTTGCATTAACGATCTTTCAGGATGACCAATCGCTGGCTTTTGTTGAACTATGACTTTCTCGGTTTGCCGAATTTCCCTGCCAGACTCCATAATACTGATTACTGTAAATAGGAAGCACCGTATGTCCGTCCAATTTATGATGTCCTTCCCGAATGCGACCGGGTTGCAGGTCGTATTCATTACAACACTGTTTCGCATCCATTCTCTGGAGTCGTACCCATCCTCGTCACTTAGTTACTTCGCTTATGAATGAGAAAATCCGTGAGTTTGATGTAAAAGTGTGAAAATTTGTCATTTCAGCTGATTTCTGGGAAAGCTCATCACTTCGATTAAATTCTGGCGAAAGCTCGTCACTTTCGGATATGCGCGACCGATGCGCTTGCCAGGTGTATTGTTTGATCACCCGAATTATGGAATGCCTTGACGTTCTTTGTTACCACCATTTACACCTGCGCCGGCGATTCGCAGTCGCGTGCTCGCTCATTATGGACTATAACGCGTTTTCGGACGATACATGGTGTTCTTGAAGTGATGACCGAATTCTTCTTGGCGTGTTCGCGCCCCCCCCCATGCCCGCAAGAGCCGCCCAGCAAACCCAGCGCGATGAATTTCTATTGGCTGACGAGAACATTGCTCACACCCATGCAGATGATCACGGTGCTACCAAGGTGTCTCGATGTAAACACTCCACCGCTCAAAGTTTGTCCCGTTACAGCTAGTTGCAGTACCGAAGGCACAAACAGAAAAATTTCCATTTTGGACAGATTTTGTTCCTCACGACCGATTTGCCCATATCTCGGTGAGTTTTGCACGGATTGAGATAAACCTAGCGAGGTAATTCTTACTAATTCATATGCAATTAGTGATAGAAAGGAATTTTAAAAATATCATATTTTGTATCTCCTGGCACTTGAGGCTCACTTTGGTGTAAATGAGCACTAGTTGGTTAAGTTTTTATCGGACCAAGCTGAAACCTAGCTAGATAATTCGTACTAATTAGTGTTGCCACGACTCGGCTTGAAGCCGCTAGCCGTGTGAGCCGAGCCTAAAATAAGCCAGCCGAAGCCAGCCGCATAGCAACCGGCTCTGATGACTTGGCTTTGGCTTGAGCCGGCTTACTGCCGGCTCAAGTCGCGACTTTCTCCCAATTTGGCGCACACCTGAAAAGCAAGTAATCTGGAGCCTGCTGTACCACATACATCAAGCCCACTTCTGTTGACAGTACCTAGCCTCCTCTGGTTCTCGCTACCTCGGCACTTGTACCTTTCCGATTCTACGTAAAGAATGACTAGGACATTTCGTCACTCACACTTTATGTTCTGCTCAGTTCGACTGCTCAGAATGCAGTTTACCCAGTACGCCGGTACCTAAGACCTCAAGACACCATTAAACTTTCATTTATCTGGCTTCAAGCGACTCCACTCCGATGCGTGTATTCAAACCTCGGCGATGTCGGTGAATTCAATCAAGCTTTAACTTGCAGGGCTGTAAACTGTGAGAGATTTCGTTTCTGGGCGACTCTCTTCATCCCAAGTTTCGCTTTCTTTTCACCACAGTCTTTTCTTCTTACTCTCCCCAGTACCACACACAACTCCACGTCAATGCGCCCGCCCCGAGGGCAGAAGTCCACCACGACTTCGCGAGTCCTTCCGGGTGGGGCGCTCGAGACCACCTTTTCGCTCGAAGGCAAGTTCATTTTATTCGATAATTGTCCCGTTTCTTCGCAGGACTGACGAACAAACCTCACTGCAGGGAATGATCCTCATGCATCACCCAGTCCACCTGCCGCTCGGCGGCGCTCTCGGAGACAACGGACAACGGAAGAGGCCGCAACGGATGAACCGAGTCCCATGCGTACACGGCGTCGTCAGTACCAACCACCACCCACTCCAACGACTCAGGCAGCACAGCACCAGAGTACAGAACGTAAGTTCCATACACTACTCTTACTCGCTACTCTAAAGATCATTGTCCAGATCAACATGTCCCCACTGCCGGTCCTTCGAACCCACCACAATCACCGCCAAGACCAACTGCTTTGCGACATGCTTCCGGATCACGGACTACCCAGCACGAAGATCCAGGTAGGGCTCATTTCATTCCTTGAAGTATTGGAATCTCATGATTATGAGCAGCTCGTCCCCGTGATGTTTTTGATGGCGACGGGGATATGGAGGAGCCAGGGTTGTGGTCACGGCCAGGCCGAGTTAGGTTTGCTCCAGGTGAGTATGATATTTATTTCCTTCCGGTTTTTTAGCGTGCGGTCTAACTGCTGAGATTTTAGTACCACCAAGAGAGCATCTCCAACCTTTATTCAATTCTGACTCTGACGGAGATGAGGCGGCACGGCCAGGTTTATTTATTCATTTATGATTTAAGATCATTATCTGACGCGTGTAGCAGGACCTTCCAGAAGAGAATGTGCACCTGACTTGGATCCACAACAATTTTCAGACGACGGAGAGTATTTCCCATCCCCTCCTGCCTCCGCCTCGCCCTCGCAGTCTCCTGTCACGCTGTCCCCTTTGACTCCCTCCCGCCGGCGCCGCTCTCGGAATGGACCACATCAGAGTCGTAGTCCATCGCAGCCGCCTAGAGCGCAGGATCGCTCTGAAAATCGACACAGGGCACCAGCTGGCACTCGAAAATCGACAGCAAATGACGTTTGGAAGTTCTATGAGGAAAAGCAGCAGAAGAACGAGTGTCTGTTCTGCCGGCAAGTGTCTTTTCTTCGGTTCAATCCCAACCTAACTTTAGATTTCGCTTCTAGGCACGAACACGCAGCAGGAACACGTTCACAGGGCACTCAGTTCAGTGTGAGAACGAGCACCGGTGTCCTGCGAAAGCATCTGTATGAGAACCACTCCGATGTTTGGATTTTGGGCTGCGATCGAATGAATATTACAATCACTGCGAAGGAAGCTCAACCAGCGGTCCAAGATTATCGACGACGCCAAGGCCAGTCTTCTGCATCGGAGGGAGTGCAAGGTGGTAGACCTTTTTCACACGAAGCTTTTGTCGACGCAATTGTTGAGTGGATTGTTGCTGATGATCAGGTATTTTTATTTTCATTGATCCGAAGCCACCCTGATGTTCCACCTTCAGTCGATTAATGTTATCGAGAATGAGCACCTACGTGCAATTTTCTTGCTGCTGCGGGCAGAGCTCCAGGACTCCGACATCCCACATCGAACCACGATCCGGAATCGCATTCTTCAAATATGGGAGGAGCATTTGGATCGTCTCGAGGCGGAAATGGGTGTAAGCAAGTGATACTTTCTTTCATTCTCAACTCACTTCATCCCAGGCTGCTCTTGGGAAGATATCTATGACGATGGACATGTGGAGTGATAAAAGACTTCGTCCCTACATGGCGATCACTGGCCACTGGATTGAGACACAAATTATCGAAACCCCATCTGGCCCACAGTATTCTCTTCACCTTCGTGCCGATTTGATTGGGTTTATCCGCGTTCCTGGTCACCACGATGGGCAACATCTTGCCCACGCATTTTTACACGTGCTTGATCGTATTCGCATTACGAGCAAGGTGAGTTGTTTCAGCCAGCACTGATATATAATTAACTCTTTGAAGATTGGCTGGGGGACTCTCGATAATGCGTTCAACAATGATACCTTCATGCGCTGGCTAGAAAACGAGTTGAGAAGGCGGAACATTCCCTTTTCTAGAACGGATCGGCGCATTCGGTAATGTCTCTATTCTTGCCTCGCCTTTTAACTCATAATGTACAAGATGCTTTCCGCACATCGTTCATCTGGCGTGTAAGGCTGTTCTATCGGCAATAACCAACATGGAATTTGCCGAGAAGGATGCGGAAGACTTCGAGCCTCGTGAACAAATTGGAGCGTCGTTCCTGGATGCTCTAGAACGTGACCCCATCGCGACGCTCCGGACAATTGTACGGCAAGTACGTTTTTTTTCGTTCAAAGTCTGAGTATTATTTTGATGGTTTACGGAAGATTCGCTCATCCTCGTTGAGGCGGCAATTCTTCTCAGATGTCCTCAAGGCTTTCAACCAGAAGGATCTACAGCTTCTCCGAGATGTAGTCACACGGTGGTCGTCGACACTGTTGATGATTGATCGTGCACTTGTTCTTCGTGAGGTAAGCAAGGATATTTTCTTTCAGGTCGCCGTTGTACATCTTTCTAATGATTCCTCTGATAGCCCATTGACCGGTTCCTATCCAGCAATCAGGTAGAAGAGCTTCACAAATACCAGCTTGGTGATCATGAGTGGGACGCACTTGCGGCCTTCAAGAAGATTTTGGATGTAAGTCGGCAGTGGGTAAACATCTATTGCATTGCTCACCGTGATGTCGGAAGGTTCCACATGCTTTTCAACAGCGACTATCTGCTGAGAAAACACCGACGCTCTGCGACGCACTTCCTGCCTTCGAAGCCATGGTTACAGTGTGGGAGCGGATGAAAACGGAAAATCCGCATCTGGGTGATATTATTCAGAAAGGCCTCGATAAGTTGGGCTCCTATCAAGAACGTGTTGAGCATGTTCCGGCATATGTGCTTGCAATGCGTATGTTGTTCAGTTGGCAAGAATTTCCGCTCTGACAGTTACGTAGTAATCAACCCAGCAATCAAACTGCGGTGGCTCAGCAAATTCCGACCCGAGCGGATTGAATGGGCCAAGCGTATTTTCAAGAATGCGGTGCGTACTTACTAGTCCCTTTTGTTGATTTCCAGTCGCTTATTGGCACTAGCTCCGTGAATACGGCAATAACATTATTGGTTCTCCTGTTCGCCCATCACGCAACAATTGGGCCGACGAGCTTCTTGGCCTTGATAACGGCATCCCCTCATTCGGAGAGGGCAGCATAGATGATGAGGTAAATGGATATTTTGCCGATCCACGAACTGGCCAAAGTACTCTGAGTTACTGGCAGGTATTTGACATTCGCGCATTTTATTGTTGTCATCATTGCTAATGATATGCCGGACAGGAAAGCCAACTCCAATATCCAAGAATATTCACGCTGGCGCTCGACATTCTACCGATACAGGGATCGGCTGTGCCATGTGAGAGAGTATTCTCTTCTAGTGCCGAGACCGACACCCTTCGCCGTAACCGTACGGCCTCGGACCTCATGGAAGCACTCCAGATGTTGAAATATGCCTTCAACCACGGCCGTGGACTCAACTTTACTGCGGGAATGAGCAAAGATGACGAAATAAAGTGGTTGGAGGCATTAATGGACGAGCAGGGTGCTGTACCGGAGGATATCACATCATTCATAGCTTCTTTACTCGCAAATGACTAGTTATTTCTGCTTCCGGATCCAAGTCGTGGCTCAAGCTGAGTTGAGTCAAAAGCCGTCCCAAGTCGTCGGCTTACGGCGGCTTGGCTGACCCCATTTGGTAACGGCTTGCAAGCCATCAAAAGCCGAGCCGAGTCAGCCGTAGCCGAGTCGTGGCAACACTAGTACTAATTCATACGCAATTAGTGATAGAGAGGGAATTTCAAAAATATCATGTTTTGTATCTCCTGGCACTTGAGGCTCACTTCAGTGCAAATGAGCACTAGTTGGTTCAGTTCTTGTCAAAACGACCTGATTTTTTAATACTAGGTACTTCAACATGTAAGGAGCAATGTGACAGAGTCAAAAGTACCGTTATTTCTCACCTGCCTTGTCCCTACCCTGTTTGATGGTGTTCTGTACTGCCAAGACAGAATTTGCTGTAATTTCCTGATTTTCAAAGCAGAAAAAGGGATTCAGAGTGTTGTATGGCACCGTTCGATACTTAGCCCTCGTCGAGTCCCAAAAAATGCGTCATATACGAGAGAGGAAAGATGCGCGTCGAGTGACGAGTTGGGACTGATGAAATCACAGGAAGTCATGACATGATGGCGACTGTAAATAGACGCAACGCAACCCAAATACCTCGTAGATGACGTGTTTCTTGGGACTCGATGAGGGCTAAGTATTGAAGGGTGCCATACAACACTCTGAATCACTTTCTCTGCTTTGAAAATCAGGAAATTACAGCAAATTCTGTCTTGGCAGTACAGAACACCATCAAACGGGTAGGAACAAGGCAGGTGAGAAATAACGGTACTTTTGACTCTATCACATTGCTCCTTACATGTTGAAGTACCTAGTATTAAAAAATCAGGTCATTTTGACAAGAACTGAACCAACTAGTGCTCATTTGCACTGAAGTGAGCCTCAAGTGCCAGGAGATACAAAACATGATATTTTTGAAATTCCCTCTCTATCACTAATTGCGTATGAATTAGTACGAATTATCTAGCTAGGTTTCAGCTTGGTCCGATAAAAACTTAACCAACTAGTGCTCATTTACACCAAAGTGAGCCTCAAGTGCCAGGAGATACAAAATATGATATTTTTAAAATTCCTTCTCTATCACTAATTGCATATGAATTAGTAAGAATTACCTAGCTAGGTTTTATCTCAATCCGTGCAAAACTCACCACGATATGGGCAAATCGGTCGCGAGGAACAAAATCTGCCCAAAATGGGAATTTTTCTGTTCACGCCTTCGGTACTGCAATTAGCTGCAATGTGGGAAATTTTTGATTTGAATTCGTAACTTAGTTCCCCTGAATGCATCAGCGTCTGCCGGTAGCGGGACTGTCAGGAACGAACCGATACCAGGCGAGACTAATAGCCTGGAATATTTACCGAAGACGTACCATGAGCTGAAACTTCTTTGACAGCTTCGATGCCAACCATGTCCAAACTGCCGAGGCCTGTTTGCAAATGTTCTGGGTCTGTATTTGGAGTGAGATGTGCTCCTATGCGTCTGAAGCTTGGGCCTCTGAAGGGGTGGGGTTGAGAGAGATGGTGTAAGCATTAGTGCGGTGGAATACACTCAGAAGCACTGGAGAGGGACACCCTGAAATGCTGAATTCTATTCTATCAGACGACATTCAAGTCAAGTAGATAATTTCTTGCCTTACTATTATCCTCTCATACACATCTTTGAATACAAATGGATTTGAAAGTGTTCATGATCGATCCAATTTGCTGTTACAGTCGAACAAGGGCATGAACAAGTTTGCTGTCCGAAGCTGATATGGCACGGTGCGGGATTTTATGTAGTTCTAAATTTATTTGGGTGAGCTCAGAAACACCTTGGGTTAATGGATAAGATAAAAATTTGGGCCCGTGAAGGCTAAGTGAAAGCTCTAGTTGCCAGAGGACCCCTTGCCGCAAGCAAATGGCCCACGGAACGGGTACGGCAGCTTCGGCAACTGAACGCGGTCATGTGGCTATCGTCAAGTGACGACCTACAGAGATGGAATGTCATAAATTTGCTCTTACCCCAAACAGTTTATTCATCCATCTCGACCCAACTGGCAGAGTTCCTAGTTGAGGCCTCTTTTTCCGTTTTTCCGGATCTGTGAGACGGTTAAACGGACGTCCCGAAATCAATAGGGCAAGTAAAAGCTGTCCTGAGAGGTGGATTAAGAAATGGATTCAGAGTGGTGGTTGGCGACCCTGCCGGAAATCCGTGATGCAAAAAATGGTATTGCCGCATTAGGAAATTCAGCCTATTACCGTTCTCTCAGATGCTAAATGCATATTGGAGAGCCCCATAGGTGGAAAAACAAGCTTAGAAATACTCAAAGCCACTTCAAACACCATCTGGATGAAAAGATAATTGAGATAATAGAGAGCTTGTACAGAAGCCATTGGAACCATTTGATGGCTTTTGGCCGTGCGCAACTGGATAGCTCCACAGCCAAAATATGATGTCAATGGCTCCGTGGAGCCATCCGCCTGCTACCTACAGATATAATCCCCCCCCCAGTGATGCGACCTCGCGGGAACCCGGAGGCACCCCCGGGGATGGGTCCGGAAAATTCGGGGAATCACTTTTGATTGCTGGCTTGCGGAGGCACACTACATATTTTGTCTCAGCGATATCTACTATTGTGTTTCATCCTCTGTTCCACTACCTTACGCGTACACCTGTGCCTCCCGGGATCTGTACCACGCAGTCAACCGGATCGTTTCCGCGATGTTTCGGCGGCAGCGGCGTGTCGAAGTCACGGGCCTCTGTTTTGAAGTCACAGTGCGCCGCTGCCTTGAAACATTCTCGTTTTAGGCCTAGGGATCTTCACTCATCCGTATGTATTTGTAGATTTCAACCTCGACGAAAATCAACACTCATACACTCTTGGCCATTTTCTGCATCGCGTGATACATCCTTCAGACTCTCCTGCACATTGTTCTACTCCTCAGATTCCAAAGTTTATTTCTTATTTCCCGTTCCACTTCCTCCTTGTCTAGTTATCTTGGGCTCAGTTCTGTGGGCCGACTGGTGGCTGTACACCTTATTTTATTTTCCGATTTTGGGTTGGATTTTTGTTTTTCTACACTAAAAACTCACCAGCGGCTCGCAAAGGCGTGAAAAATCATGTCAACATTTGGGAGCGGTGCGGGCGGTATCAGGGTATTGGACACAACTTGAGGGTGTGTAGAAAGAAAAACAAACAAAAGGATTAGAGGGAAAGTGCCTGATCACCTTACTCGCAGCGCCCCGAAGAATGGTGTTCAAGGACGGAGGGTAATGCCGACGGTTTGAGACATTAGTGATGGTATACAGCATGCAGAGACATCTGGTAGGAATATACGACCAAAGGGAATGATAGCAGCGTAAGGAATCAACAAATACAGTTCACCTTACTATCGGATCGAAAGATCCAAGTAAAAATGTGGCACGCTGGTATGCAAGTTGAGACAGCGGAGATTAAAGCACAGTAGCAGAATGGTACATGTCTCCTTGTGGTGGTCACATTCCAAGGAGAAGAAAATCCGTTTGACCCTGGATCTTGAAGAATCAACATACTTCCTTTTGGTTCGCACGAATAGCCGAGATTTTGTTACATTAGAGAAATGTAGTTACCATACACCGTATACAGGTCAAAAATCAAGGGAATGAAGCTCGGCCTCTCCTCCTCCTCTCGTCCATCTGAAACATATTCCTATCAATTGCGGTACAGGTACATGTATCGCACCAGAAATCAGATGGAATCCGCTGAGACGAAATTGAGCGCGAAACGGTAGGTTTAGATGCAGATCAGAAAAATCAGAGCTGCGAGGGATGCAACCCGTACCGGTCATATACGATGCTCGATGGCGTATATATGGGCTGTACCACCGACACGTTCTTTCCTTCCAATCGCCCGCGATGCATATGACCGCAAAAATGATTGAAAGGGCCACGAGAAGAAGGGGCACACAGCGTACTTATGCAGCAGCGGGGGGTTTAACCCCTACCCGTCTCATAATAAACACCGATTCCGAATATAGTTCGACAGAGTGCACAAATCCACCGATAATAAAGAACTGGCAGGGTACGTAATAAAATTGAACCCCAACCCGTCTCATACTAACCGGTAAATTTACCTCTGGTATTATTTACAAGCACGATGGATTCGGCTGATTGCAACAATTTTTTTAGGGCATTGGTGGTGCGAGATGTAATTCAATGTTCATAAGCTTCATCCAGGTAGACTCGTTCCCAGTCTGTAAAACAAAATCCGACAAAATGCAGGCAGCTCCTCGGTGTTTGAACTTCCAGCGGAGTCTGAAATAGAGATTGCGAGACATATTTTAGGTTTTCTAGCAGCTCACGAGCCCTCACATACTTCGTCATTTGATGGGCAAAGTTCGTAGCATGTCAAATTAATTGATGATATATCTGATGCCAAGAGTTCTGTATCCACCTGTAACCCCATTTCGAGCAGTTAGGGCAAGCGCAAACTGTGGGTATTCACTGGTTAGGGTTCGGGCTAAGGTTCGGGCTCGGGTTGGTTAGAGTTTAGGGCTAAGGAACAGAAATTTCCGCAGGAACAAGGCTTTAGTGTGCCAACCTGAGATGCCCCGGCTCAGGGGACCCCCCGAGCGCAGCGAGGGAGGGGAGGGGCATCAAATGGTCGGTCCTCTTCACGCAAATGAAGGACAAGAGTGCTCACACGGCTTTTGAAGCATCCGACGAACTTTCAACATCAGATGACGAAGATCCTCATCCTACGAAGTGACGAAGTACACTATGACTCAGCAGCTCACAACTTCTATGTACCTACCGTAAATCGACAACCTCTCCAGCATCGTCCCAGCTGCAGAGTTACGACTCTTGAATGATTTAAGCCGCCAGATATGGTAATTTCCATTTTCGGACATTTTTTTGACGTCTGCCCAAACGCCCCTCTCTTTCCTCGCTGTCTTCGGACCCACCGGCTTCGTTCCGTAACTCAACTACTGCTTCGTCGCCGCCCCGTTCCCAAATATCCCTTGTTTCTTGAATTGAGCAGTTCACTGAAATCTTTCATAGTCAGACACCAGGCCCATACATTTCCACCCAACAGTCATCTTGTACGCCGCTCAACCCGCTGCCGATATCCGCGTCCTCGCTCACCACGACGTGGAAGCTGCGCGCTTCGCTCAGTCCCTAACCCTCCTCTCAATTCCCCGCGGCAGCGCAATCCCCCTCAGCCCGACCCGAGCGCCTCCGCCTAGCACAACACCACCAATTCACCTCGTACAGCGAGTGAAGCACACCCCGCAGCTCGCACCTGGATTTCTCCGCCTCCACGCAACTTAGTCAGACCGGGAAGGGCAGGGAGCGGGAACAGATCCTCGAGAATGACAGCTCCTCCGCCTTGACACGCCCATACCGCAATATCTGATTCAAAATACCTCGGACTTCAGCCTCCACATCCTCTGGCCAGCGCAGCGGGACCCGCGTACTCGGAATGGGAAGGACAAGGAGTGGGACCGGAGCGCGAAGACGAGCACCGCTGAGCCCTTGATGCAGAACGAGTCGCAGCGCGACCGCGCGTCCTCCCTCGCTTCGCCCTGCACCACCGTGTCTCATACCACTCACACTGCGCACTCCACCCCCTCACCTGCTCCGCCTCCAGTGCGCTAGGAAACGACCAGGAGCGGGTGCGAGTGGGAACGGATTCCCGGCGCCGACCGTCATTTTCGGCCTCTTACCGCACCACCCCTTCGCCCCGTATACCACCCACACCGTGCATTCCACTCCTACTGCCTCCTCCTCCTGCTAGCGCAGCGGCACCCATATACACGGGCGCGAACGACCAGGAGCGGGTGCGATGGGTAGCCGACCGACGCCGACCCACTCACCCCACTTCGACCTCGACTCGGGGGAAAAAAGGAATTACTCAGTGAAAAATCATATCATGTGCAAACACCAAATAGAATGAAAAAGTTTTTTTGACAACGATTTGATCCGGTGAAATCTTCCGTACATCTTTCGACTTTCCGCATAGCTTTCCCGCAATATATTTCTCGCTGGTCCGCTGGAGTCTACTGATTGTTATTTCAGCTCCGTCAACCGTGATTTGACCGCTGTCCATCGTCTTATTGGTATACGCGAGGTACTGCTAGGCCAGGACAAATGCACTTACGAGAAGGGCGGTGGAGAGCCCTAGCGTCTATTTTAGTATATACATGTGATTGTTCTTGCATCTAATCTTACCTTAATTACTTCGGTTTGCCGATCTGCCTGCAGCTCACTGCGTACGCCGCCCCACATCTCTATCCGGTGGACTTTAATCTCAGAGGCCGAAAATCGCACTCTCTTTATTACTCTATGTTCCTACAAATGCTCAAATTTGGTCTGGACACCTCCCACCGTGCCCCTATATGTCCGTTTATAAGCTTGGCGTCCTGCCAACGCCCTCCTCTCCCTCCTGACACTATGAGAATCGTTGTTCAGGCATTCGACACTAGACTTATAACTAAAGGAATAACTGGCTTTTTACACCAAGAGTTTAGAGAACTTGAACTCTTGAACAAAATTATCTGGTCCAAGTATATGTGCACACTTCTTAATACTGTCTCAGGTGTAACTCGTTCAGAGCTTTTGCGCTCTTACCAAGAGTATCAGGGATCGGCTTATGATCCTGAAAACTGGCATGCGGTGCTTACTTGGCAGTCAGGAGATGCACTAAAAATGCCACAGCAACAGATATGGACGCTGGTCAGTAAGGATTCGAAGCCCACTAAGGTTGATGATAAAGTGAAGACACTGATTAAGCGTAAAAGGACTACCCAAGGAGGCAAGCAGTCTAAGCGAGCGCGCCACAGCATTGAATTGCTCAAGCCATCAGCAATCAGGTGGGACATAATAAATTGCTGTGCATATGATGCTCTGTTCACAATTTACGAGTACTTATGTAATAAGGATCGTCTCTTTCATATCTCGGGGGACCTTAATTAGGGTCAGTGACAAAAAACTGTGAGGTACTTTTTAGTGGCTGTGTGAAGTCAATTATATCGCTTTATTAGAAAAAAACCTAGTGTATTTAGTGGCTGAGCATTGTACATGTGTACATACTTGGGGAAAATTACCCCCTACTCGGTGAAAAACACCAACATGCGCAAACACTGTAATTTTTTTTTTGCCATCGCATTCGGAATGATCCGACACGTTTTTGCGTCACGTTTCTGCGGGCATGAGTTTACGGCCGCTCAACGCCTAGAAATACATGACTTGTGCAGCACATTTTTTACGTTTGTCCACTATCTTGCCGTGTGTTCGCGTGCACATCTCCATCTTATGCTGTCTAAACTCGCTTCAACCGTATTTGCGCAACTATTGCGTCCTTATATTGCTTGTTAACAATCCATAAATAAAATATTCAATCTGCCAAATTTCGTGAGCAAAGTGTCGCAGTATCTCAGAATCTGCTGCCTATTTCCTTTAGCCTTTGAGAAACAAGTGTTGCTGAACATTTTAGCTATCTCCTCCTCCAAAATCATTAGAACACCCGTAAAAATGATCAATTTAAGAGCCGTTGTTCAAAGAGGAGTTGCCCCCCGTTCTTGTCCGAAATTCGGACCATTCCGGATGCCGAGGAGCCCGGGATCAACGGATCACCTCCGGCATCGATGTCGGGATCACAAAATGTCATTCGGCCTGCTTTCGGCGTGATATGACGCATTACAAACACCTGTCAGGCCGCATTACACTCGTCGACCGGAAAAAGGGCACTTAGTAATGACAACAGGACAAGAGTATTCCCGCTATCTTTAGTAGTGGGTTATATGGGTGATCGAGCATTGTTCGCAATCAATTAATGATGCTTCGGGGATCACCGAAATACCGGTAACTTCCGTGCCTTGCTCCCGTCACGCCTTCCCTCGGTGCCGCTGTCTCTCACCACACATCCGATCCTACCCAAAAAATGCCGTCTGACTGGCCTGTGAAAGCCTCTGTATTTGACATGCGGTGTGCTTACCCACGGACCTATGTTCAACGGATCTAGATCGGAGGTTTTTTTTCCGCTGTATTTTCGCTTGGCCACCAATAAAACATGCATGGTATTTGATACAAAGCAAAAAGTATTAGTTCCCAGGACACTCCATGAGCCCTCTTCTTCCTTCCCTTATGAATTCCTTGTCCCCGTTGGCACCCAGTACAAGAAATAAAAACCCTAGTTAAAAACCTACTGTTGGCATATGCTGCCCTTTAGCGCCGGTTTGCGAAACCATGATTTTTTTCATTTGACTACTGGATTTGATGCTAACTGGTGAATTCCGAATTCCACTTCTTCAAGTTCCTGGCACCTATCGGGACTTTCAAATTCAACATTGAAGATATGCAAAACTCACTTTGAGAAAATATCTGTTGTTCTCTTCTGCCAGGACAGCAGAGCCAAAGACCCTATCTGCCCAATCTGAGCGGCGACTGAGCTAAGGTTGGGCTGGAACACAGAAATTGATCCGCAGTTAATTCACAGCCACCCTGTCTGCTTTTCTCTTCCGTCAGTTATCCCGAGTGATCAAGTAACTTCTACAGCTTACACAATCTTGATTTTAGACTGTGGCTTCATCCTTCCTGATATATGGGGCAGGAGTTTAATAAATCATTTTAACAGTACCCTCCTGGCTCTGAAATATTTGTGATAGCCAGCCGAGAGTCTAGGCACTTACAACACATTTTGATAATGAGTACATACTTAGAAAATTCGTTCTGAATCGCGGAAATGAAACTGCGAGAGCAGTTCATTTTCCCAGGAACAAATACTGAAGAGCCATAGAGATTCATGATAGCGGGCCTTGCCACGCAGCGGGCTACACAAATTATTCTCCTGTTGTCCTGATTATCTAAACACCTTGTCCACAGTATGTGTAGGTCGAAACACCCTACTTTTGGAAATGATTATATCAACATGTCACGGCCAGGGCAGCCGTTAATGAGTATCAACCAAACTCCATTTGATGTGCCTTACCAGGGGCCACACCCAAGCAGTAGTATTACACTGCAATATTTACCATCCTCATCATAAAATTTTATTAACGGACTGAAGGCAGAGGATACTCAGCCCCTAAATGGATCCATACTCCGAAATATTGCCGATATCAGCCGCCGGCACACCTCGAGCAACTTTATAGCCCCTGTTCAGTGGTTACCTTTATGACTGTTCCATACACTCCTCACCTGACAACGTGTGGAACGTAAAATTGAAGGCTCAAACCATAGGAAGAAATAGAGAAAAACCCAGCTACCAGTGATAAACTGGACAATTTGTTTCCCGGATTATTCCGTCAGTAGTTCGTGACAATCTACAAACAAGTGAAGTGCAACCCAATTGCAGGCTCAAGGCACAAAAAAAGAAAGTACGAGGTTATGCCGGGTGCAGCCACGGCCCTTTACCCCAAGTCTTTACGATATATGGCAAGATCATCCCTCTCGATGGTCTGAATATTTTTGAACCCAGACTCAGTACCTGCGTGATATTTCTTTAGACTTCTCCAATTTAGAGGAAGATCGGCATCTTTGGAAGCTGCACAGGATTCAACCAGAACTCTATTGACTCATTTTCCTGCCCTTTCCCCACTGGCATGACTCTTACATCCATTGATCGCTTGAAAGGTGTACTAACTCCGGTCCCTCCTCGAGTTGCCTTTTCGGCTTATCATGTGGTAGTTCCTCCCCAACTAATTCCCAGGGTACCATACTTCACTTCCCAATTCCTCAGTGCTCGGATGTACTCCACTGCTGATTATATAAGCCCCGTTTTCTCTCCTAAATTACACAAGCACACTGCAGTTTCGAATGCCCCACCTTTCCTGTACTTTTCAATGTGAGACAAAAATATTGTGTACAACTCCTCTATTAGTTTGCCTGTTGGAGATGTAGGTCATAGGTATGCCATTCAAGGGGTGATTTATTTGACTGACCATCACTGTACTTCTCATCTGGTAAAATCCAATGGTACCGTATGGTGCCATGATGGTATATTTACTGATTTGTCTTGCGAGGCGGATGGACCGGTCCACACGCTGCCTCAGAATTTTTTGAATACCTGCAATATCGACGGAGAAATCGGCAAAGCGGTTGGCGGACATTACACTCGAATTAATTGAGCTTTACTCACTGGTTCAAATGGAGGTTAATGTTGCTACCTCTCCGCTGCGGGATCATTCATCGAACATCCTCTTAGGCAGTGTTATCCACTTGATTGCATACAAATGTGAAAGTCCCGACCTAAAGCCATGCAAAAATGATAAATAAATAAGTACTCGTACCTGCCGGGTGCAGCCACAGCCCTTTACCCCAAGTCCCATCACTTCTCATCAACACATTTTCAGCTTTCGGCGGCCAACCCTCTCGGCGGCAGTTTCTCAGTGTAGGTTTCGAGTGGAATCTTGGTGGAATCGTGGATGAACGACAGCCTCAGTATCCTGTTCTCCCGCGGTTGCAGGAACATTTTCATTTTGGCAATGCACAGGTGCTCGGTGTTCTCCCGTGTCCACTTCCGGTGTACCAAATTTTCAATCATTTTGTGTCTTTCCGTTTTCATCTCGTCGCGCCATTATTTTTCTTCTTTCGGCAGGTGACATCAAGTCTCGGCATGATCGCTCATTGTTCCGCGGCATCCGGAGCTAGTGGCCAGGCACATGGACAGTAGCAAGTTCACATTGTGATATTTATTCAGGGAAGTACCTTGTGTTGTTTCCCTGGTCTGTCATAATATAATTGTGATTTTCCTCTTATTAGGCTGGCTTGTTGTGGTTTTCTTACTCGCCTGCTGATCCAACAACGCGGATCCAAACACATTTTTACATTTTATTTTTGAAACAGTATGTGTGCCATACAGCTGTATGGTAGTCGATTTGAGCAATAATTGCGCGCAGCTTCCAGACGGCCAAATGCATAGCGAATGTATATGGCAGATTTTCCGCAATGATTGGGACGGTAGGACGAGGACCGACCGGTTCTCAAGTTCCAGAGCCAAGCCTGTCAAAATGACATCGAGATCTGTGTCCGTCGAAAGCACTGTGGTGTAACTAAGAGAGCTAATCCAGGGTATATCTCACGCCCTGAGACTCGCTCCTGGGCGACCAGCGGTCCAGATGTTTTCGCAGAAGGCATAATTACAAGGACCTGTACTCGCCCGAATGCTCAAATGAGACCGGAATATAATAGCACAAGTCCTACAGACTTGGACTTGAAGTCAATGCGAGCCCGTGAACATTATTGCATACATTCGGACCTGGACCTGTAATGAAAGGTGAACACACTAGAGGTGAACTTGAAGGCTTGAAGACTGAATCTGGTGTTAAAGCCAACCTTACGTCGGTCAGGGATGAATACAATGAACGTACCTGGATGCATTGAGCCGGAGTTTCGACCTCAAGACCTGAAGTTGAAGGTCAATGCAACCCTGTGTACGACTTATATTGGTCACTAAGTGAAGGAATAAATGTAGAGCATACCTGAAAGTGTGCAATCATGGTGGCGGTATTCCGGCGCACAGTTCAAAGTGAGGCTCTATTAGTTTGCCGCTCCGTTCTGACGCTCAGAACGGGCGGCTATGTTTTAGACATAGCCACTGGTGGCTGAGGCACAGACATAGCCACCCGTTCCGAGGGTCAGAATGGAGCGGCAAACTAATAGGATTTTCACCCGTAACGGAGACACCGGGTTCAGAGGTCCCGTTGAGACTAACATAGTTACTCCATTTGCCACTGGTGATGTAGTAGGTTCCAGTGGAGATCGCCATAGTAGAACGTATGAAAGCTAACGGTTGACAGATGTTTGAAGCTGGGCTGTTGAAAGTGGATTGTGTGTTCCGCTGAGCAGTGGCCGACCTTTATAGCCATAGAACACTCTGGTGGTACTCCATTGGCCGACGAGTCGTGGCATGAAACACGTGCTTGCCGGTCATTTTTGAGACCGGATTTTGTGGTGGTTAACTACCACATAACATAATTCGGACTTCCAAGAAGGCTGGTGCGTAAGGTTGGCCGTATGTACCGTCAGTTGCGATGGTGGGATGGTGATTGCAAATAGTGAGCTTAAATGTTCGATATTCTTCAACTCACATGGCCTGGCGGTCGGCGACATAATTATATACTGAATTATCAGCACCAAGGGATTTCCGAGGGATCAATTTGAATAAGTATGTGCTAGAAATGAATACTGCACCCCGGGCACAATGAAATCCCGGTTTGAATCTATCCAACAACACCGGAGATGTGAATCATGCGATGCGGGCCCAGACGAACGCCGGATGTTAAACTTACGGCAGTGAGAGAGGTGTTCAGAAGTTGCCGGCAAGTTTCCGGCATATGCATGAAGGAAATAAAGAGCTAGAGACAGAGCGGCACCGGGAAATGAGTGGCTCTTTCATCACTTCCGCATAAATGGAGTGGGCGGCAGCAGCAGTCGCGGCCACTTGCTGCGCAGAAGTGCTGAATCTTAACGATCCGGTTGGTCTAGTTTCTAGACTTTTTTTGCGGTTCTGAGCCCGCTTGATGAGGTGTTATTCAGCGCTGGTTGTTCGTTAAACAGGACTCAAACGGTCGGATCCCCGGCTACTTCATGCTGGGCACATGCCGTGGAAAAAAACATATTCAAACGATACGAGATAGAAACAACCACAAAATACTAATTGGAAACAGTCACATATCATCAATTACTTTAAGCGCAACATCCCTCAATACGCTTCAAAAACTCGTGGTCCACCAAATCCTTGACTGACCTCTCCAAATGATACTGCGTCCCCCGCCCAGGCCGCTCGAACCAGTCGGCTATCGTCCCGAAACCACCTCCAAGTCCTTCAGCACCTTGTAAACTCGGTACATGCCCAAGTTGAAAGTCCCGGGAGGCAGCGGGCGCTGACGAACCGGCGTGTAGGCCGCGGTCAGAAACTTATCAGTTTCTTACCCGAATCGATCGACAAGCAGGCCGGGACGGAGGAGTTCGGTTCCCTTAATCCGCAAGTGATCAGTCGAGAGTTGGAAGCCATCGGCGGGTGGGGGGAGATAGGCCCCGTTTCTCGTATATTTCTTGAGCCACGCGTCAGGGCAGAGGTCGCCGAGTCGTTTATAGTAGTCGAACAGTGGAGTCTCGGGGAGCTTTGCAGGTCCGAGGAGCTCGTCTCCGCTCAAGCGTTTATGAGCCTCTTGCTTACTCCTCCGTGAAACAAGAGGGACTCTTACGAACGGGCGCGTCTTTGCCCATGGTTACAAAGGGAATACGTTGATTCCGGAATGGCTTTATCGGTGGCTGCGTCTTTGTCTTCGGCTACAGACGGATGTCGGAGTATCAGATATCCCCTCTCCACGTAGATCTTACCAGATGATGATCCAGCTTTTTCATTCTCGCCTAAAGAGAAGATTTTCGGCCTGATGCCGAGCTAGATGTGTATTTTTACTCCGGCATTGCTGGTCTGCCGATCATTCGAGGCCGTAACGGAGGTTGAGAATCGTGGGACCATCGTAAATATCATGAACGATCTTTCGGAGACAGAAGACACCGATCCTGAGTTGTCTTGAAACGATTGACTGCATGAATTCCGTGTATTGGATAGTATACGGCAGTAGGCAATGCCGGTCCCGCGCCTGTAGCCGTGCCATCATGATCAAACTATCTTTCTTCCGATACCATGGCGAGATAGATGTTCCGGTGTTGAAAATCGCTACACTCCACCAAAACAACCGGTTTCATCAAGACATGCAGCTTGTTGCCTGTATCTCATTGTCGACGTTAGAACTCCTACTAGTATGGGTCGATTTTTGTAACTTGCACTCAGCAAACACTTTTGAATCTTGATCGGCTATTTACTGTTATCCAGCCAATGGTTTGAATTTCTATACTTGTGGTTTTTGTTGTGGGATATATATATATCTCAGTAGGGGGCACAAAAATGGTTTTAGCCACGAAGACATGATTTCTGTCAGTGATAAGTGCTTCAAAATGTGCAAAAAGAAGCTCTTAAGGTTCAACAAAAATGGTTCGAACGGAAAAACAGTTCGAACAGCGAAAAAATGGTTCAAAAAGAAAAACCGGTTCGAACAAAAATGGTTCGAAACAAAAATGGTTCGAACGGGAAAAAAAAAGAATTCAAACGGAAATGTTTCAGCAAAAACGGTTCGAACCGCCCTTACATTAAGCCAATGTAACGGTTCGAATCCGAACGCTGCTATGATACAAACAATTCGGGTTCGGTGTCTTCCGTCTCCGCAGGATCATTCATGAGATTTACGATGGACGCCGATGAGACTAGCTACGAGATTTGTTAATCAACGGCAGACAACAGTCACGAATTGCAGAAGCCAGGCGAATCTTCAGCGAGTCGGAGGCCATATCTCGTTCTCAGTTACCCTTGCATTTTTTTCAGCACAAAAAGTGCTGAGCACCATGTTTAGTGAGTATACTTGTTCGGTGTTTACGAGGCCGCCTGATATATTTTCGGGATCACTGATTCTGAAATAATTCAGCTTCGGCCGTCTCTTGCTTGATACTCGGGTGTTATTTCTCTTGGGGGGTTAACGACAGAGCTACGGCGACTACATTGACTACAAAAAAATATCTCACGTCACAATAAACCCGTCGCGGATGGAAACCTGCGCTCCGTAATTGGTTTTTCCTTCACCATACAATTCGCTTCATTCCACGAGCTTACACTTGCGGATCTTCCAGTTACTCTTGTACACTTCTTTCTCCAAGTTCCTCTCCAATGAAACGACAGACCAATATTTACATACAATGTGAATTGCACCACTTGGCGTTCAAATGTCGTCCGTTCTATCTCTCCAGGGAATTCCCCGGGAAGGTGGTGGACCTCAATTGATATTCAAATAAACGGTGAGCCAAATTTCCGCCCTATATTCCTCCAGACCATGTGGGAAGATCCATCTCTGCTAAATGGCAGGACGACACCTTCTCTGCGATTATTATTCACATCTGAATGCGTGTAGGTTTTGCAACCTGTACTGACCTTCCATCGCTTAGATTTTCACTGCTGCGAGTGCAGAACACCGGGACATGCTGTTTGAATTCAAATAAGTGTGCTCCATTCATGTCTGTGCACGCCGTACCTATGCTTCTACATTTGTTCTACACCGGAACTTTTACTTCTGGCAGCACAATCTGTTCCATCACTCAAAGGTACGCACAGTTTCCGAATTTATTGTAAAGGCAGCGTCCGAACACAGACGCATTCCGATCCTTGAAACTTGAACGTTGTGGAATACATACCAACTTGTATTACCGAATACTCTTTAGGCTTTTCTTCAGGTGAGAACAGTACAACAATGTTCTGCTATGTCTTCACGCTTTGCTAGGTATTTAAATTTGCGCGTTCGTGGAAAATAGCGCAACTTCCAAGGAACTGCCTTACTTATCGTTTCGCTCAAGGTTTCGTTCTAACAAAAGGCAGTGGCCGTGATGCCATCTTGATCGGCTTACGATGGGCGGCGCGCTGAGCTGTGATGGATCTCGGATCTCCGCACGTGTGCACTTGTTCTTCGGCGCACTTTTTTGCCCATTCTTTTCCCTCCGACGACGCTCGAGTATGAATCGCCTGGCTTGCATCTCCATGGTGGTCGCCCTCGTTCTGTGTGAAGAGGTGCGCACGTCACACCCTCCACGCTCTCCATACCTCTCACCATACGCCCAGGTCCGCGCAGCATGCGCCGGCTCAGCCCAGGCGTCGCCACTGTATCGACTCTACAGTGCAGGAGGGACAGACCATTTTTACACGGTGTGTAACAGCGCTCCGTCCAGCACCCTTAAATCTTACTCTCCCCAAATCGATTCTGTAGCCCAGCAAGGCTGAGGCGGACGGTGCGCTCGCACAGCAGTACAAATTCGAGGGAGTGCGTACGCGCGTATTCACGACGCAAGTTCCCGACAGCGTGCGTCTCTGGCGCGCGTGGAGCTCAATCGGCAGCGATCACTTCTACACGACTAACGAGGCGACCGCGCGCAGCACAGCAAATTACGTGGTCGAGGACGAAAACCCGATCTATGTGTACCCCACGCAGTTATGCGGGAGCATTCCGTTCTATCGCATGTACTCGTCTACGGACCACTTCTACACAGCCGATCCGGCGGAGCGCGCATCTTTGGCTGGTATTGGATACACGGACGAGGGCATCGAGGGATATGTGTTTGCAGCGGATGTCGCTTCAGATCCGGGACCAGATTCTGACTCGGCGAGCAAATCCGACCCAGCGTCCAAGTCCACCAGCGCATCCTCGGGGACCAGTACTTCCGCCAAAAGCGATGACGCCGCCGGCACAACACTTTTCTTTGCTGGTCCCGCCCGTACGAGCAAGCTCGACACGTTGCCGACCACTTCGTATGTCTCTCGCTCGCACTTTCGCTTTTCAATTAATATAGCATCTAAATACTAACTCATCTTCTAACAGAACCACCGGCGGCGCCTTCTCTCGTCTTCATCACCTCTCCACTTGCGCAGTGCCGCTCGTCATCCTGGTTGTTCTCTACGCTGCCGTAGCATAGTGCCTCGGCTTCCCTCTTCCAACGTGTGTTTTGTCTTTATTAGATTACTCTCTCGCTCTCCCCGCTCGTTCACGCTATAATATTATCATCACCATATGTAATGTATTTGTTTTTGGTTTTCCTACGACGACATCTCAGCTTCAAGTTTTGAGGCTCGTCGGCGATACCGCTGCGCGTTTATCCCTAGGCCTGTTTATCCCGGTTGAGAGGAAAGATGTAAGCGGTCGTCAAGGACATCCAAATTCTGATCTATGGGCGCTACAGGGAGCTGTGCATTGAATTGAAATGAATCTCACAGGGGACATGAATAATGCTTCATCGGTGTATGCAGCTGACCTCTTTTAAATCCAGGCCATCCGTTGCCCTCAATTTGACTGTAGGTTGAATTTTAGGTTCGAACATCGAAGATTTGTCGAAGATCGCGACTTCCTGGCGATTGTGACGATCATTTAAAGTGTCATTACAGCATTTGATTCGGTATCACTGGAGAGTCGGGATCATCAGTCACCTTCCATCTTGACTCTTCTTCTCTCTTCCGAATGCCTTCCCAGTCTCCCCCAACCCTCGAGCAAATCGAGCTTGCCTGGGCATTTGTGCGGTCACAGTCCTTCTCGGCAGGCGTGAGTTCAGCATCGACCGCACAATTGAACTCATTCTATTTTTATTTTTATTAGGCTGCATTGTTTATGCATGGTCACTCATACATACTCCGCCTCCAGTGGACCGCATGCTAACCTTTTAAACGCTTATTCATCCTCCTCTTCGGATTCGCAATATTCTTTCTCCTACAAAGTCGCGCCCAGGGATACTGGGTCCTCGTCGGCACCGCCGTGCTGCTCGCGATATGTGCAATACTGCAAGTAATATTGGATGTGGCACTTGTTGGGATCGGTGGGCATATACTGGAGCTGGCATTACGGGAGGGGATTACTCAGCGTGTGAGTTCGCTGAACAATACGTTCATGGCGTTGTACGATGTCCGCCAAGTTGCACTGGCGGTGAACAAGTGCGTGTTTGCCCCCAATATCCCTGCAGTCAAAATTTCCAACATATTTGTAGTGCCATTGCGGATTTACTATTTGTTTGTATCAGATCCTGTGGTTGTTTCAAAATTATCTGACGTCCTAGGCCAGTTATACCGGTGCTCGCTCATGTGGACGTCTTATCGACACGCACAACTCGTACTTTTCGGGCCCTTGATTCTCATAGCTACAACTACGGGTCTATATGCATACGTATACCGCTGGCAAATTCATTACAGCCATTTGCAGAACACAAGGCGCGGCCGAAAATTCTACCGTTTCGGGCTATTTTTGATCGTTTTGTATGTATCACCTGTTCCGAGCTCAGTTTACGTCTTGTAGCTTTCAGCGAGGATGCGTTCTAATAAGAAATGGAGTCCGCGGAGGATGCGTGGCTCAGATCCTTCTATACGCACCGGAAGGGTATTTCTTATATTCTTAATGAAAATGGTTCTATCCGGCTATCCTGCTTTTTCCTTCATCAAGAGTAACATCAAATATATTTACGACGAAGCTGAAGGTCCCATCCCCTGGAGAATTCGAATGTGGATTATCCCATCATCACGCAAAATGAACGGACAAAAACCGAAGGCAGGGCAGGTGATATACACAAAAAATGCCAAATATTGCTAGAAATGTTCCCTAGATGCATGGGGAGAAAGCTGAGCCGACCATCCCCTGCGGAATTCACCTCCGGTTCAAATGCGCCCCTGCGCTAAGCTAACGGATGAAAACTGGTGGCAGAACAAGCGATATATACAAAACCGCCTAAAACAGCAGAATTTTCGGCCGCGCCTTGTGTTCCGCAAATAGCTGTAATACACCCCTCACAGCGGTGGGCTGTCTCGCCGTCGCCCACATTGTGGACGTGCGAATCCCTTATATCCTCGCGCTCATCACGAATGCGGTATTGCTCGGATTAACAGGTATTCTGAGATAATGTATGGAGCCAGAACGACATGACACCGATTAAATTCAGCGGGGAGAATATTCTGGAAAGGCCACGAGACGTCCGCTCCCACAGCTCAAGATATCCAAGTATCCATCGGCATTGCCTCGTCTCGCGCACCTAACTAACCTGTCATGTTGGAATTAACGTCAATCGGCCAGCGCGTTGAACCGCACTCCAATCCGGCGCCGCGCGCGCCACTAGCAACAATCAGCATCTGCAATTCAATACCGATCCATGAAACTGTGCGTTCCCACTTCCATCCATCGTGATACCAATAACAACACACTCATGACGAACTCTTTTCCGCCTCAAGACGCTCCCGCTCCATATTTCATTCTTTGTGCGTCCCCCACGCGCATTTGACCGCCGTTCTTTATCGCCACTCGTCTACGCCTCCCAACCTTTCCAATTTCGCCGAGGCTTCCGTTCATTCAAACGTCTGTTGCTTTTACTAATCCTTTGTTTCCCTAGTGTTCGGCGCGTGCACAATCTTCCGCATTAAATAAAACACTGCACTCGATCCCGGCAGAAACCTTTCTGCATACACCCAAAGCTGTTAGAAGTAGTAGTTAACTCGTTAGATATACACGTGATCGCGGTAGTAGATAGCGCTGCGGTCGCTGCCGAGAGTCTTATCGACTTACGCTCGACCGCCGGTATGTAAAGTAGTTTACCTTTTAATCAGATCGACTTACGCTCGACCGCAGTATTTGTCTAGTCGACGGTCTGCGCTTCATAAAAGCGTCGGATAGCTGGTCGATAGCTTATCAATGAAGGCAGGTCCAAGTGCTCTGGATAACTCGACTATCCCAGCAGTTGCGATGGCAGATGAAGTCACCTCTATGCTGTCTAACGATCCACAAGTCCGTGCTTCCTGTATTCTCATTCTATGGCATGCCTACAGTTCTAGGGATTCAGAACCGGGGGGACGGACCCCGGCGGTACTAATCGGGCTCTGCGGAGCGGGCCGGTTCGGGGCTGCAAAATTTGTGCGCAAGCCATTTCTGTCCCTACTGATGGGGGGCATATCTAGACGAGCTTTTACAGGGGGGGTGGAGTGATGGGGTCAAAATGACCGTCGGAGGGGTGGATACAATAGTTTCCAAGTGGGGTATATAAAAATAGGATATATAACCCCAACTGCGCAAGCCATAATTCAAAGGTCGGGTTTGTTGGAGAATAAATAACCTAGGGATATTCTTGCAATTCCTGTGGTCAGTATTGCCATCAAATGTCTGTTTCAAGCATGAAACACACATTGACCAATGATCGAACATCGATGACACCCGAGAGCTCCCCAATGTGCATTGTAACAAAAGAGCAGCTCAAATCTGGTCTCGGGGACGGCATTAACAACACTGATTTGATAAATATTCATGAATATTAATATACAGATAATATATTAAATATATATTAAATATGGCTTAATATAATACGCAGATAATAGATACAGATATAATACGGCTCAGAGGCCAGTGATATGATATTAATATAATATGATACGCGAAAAATCGTATTAATATCATATTTGGACAGCACTCCTGGCAGTTGTTCTTGCTGTGTACACTATGTCAGGTATTGGCTCGTACTCACCACGTCAGAGGCGTACATATATTTCTACCGGAGGACGACCTACTGTGAGAGCGCTTCATACTGATTCCCGCTAGTGCCACCCATGAAACAGCTGCCTCCCGCTCATTAGCACTACGGATGCCCAGGGACTCCGTTTTACTCCGCATCCCACTCGTCACCGGTGGGCAAGTAGATCCTACATGGCTACGCTCAGTTCCGTTGTCACCGGGACGTTTGTCACTAACTGATTAAATTCACAGTGGATTATACCATTTTGGGTTACCTAGGAATACCTGACATGTTCGTGCTTAGGTAGTATTTCTTCGGCGCTGTCTTCATTTTTCTTCACCCCTTAAGTTATAGCATGTTGATAGGTCACATTCTCAAAATATCAGACAAGGCGGCCCGACTCTTACCAGCCCCGAGTCTGACCATTTTTCAGGACAGCCTTATGTGAAATGTAATACCCGGTGTTCTTGGCAAACAATTCTATATGTTTGTTGAGCATTCAAGATACACCTCAATCCCACTCATCATGCAGGGATATCTCTGTATATTCTCGAGTGTCCCTACACTAACATCTGCGTGTATATTCAGTGAGAGCAGAAACAGCGGGCCGCCATGTCTGGGCCCACCGCCCATTGTCTGAGATGGGATGGGTGTCAATACTCGGCTCCATTCATCTCTCCATGTCAGAGGCAGCAAATCTATTTAGGATGCGCCGGATCCTTCATTACAGGCTATAAAAGCCAGACTAATTCACCCTTGTGCTTCAGTAAAAAATACACCCATTGCCCTCACTCCAATGCACACATTCAAACTCCTCTCCGACACAACTGCCTTCCTGTACTTTGCCATTACGCAGGGTGTGGTGATCGATTCGGAGCCTGTTCCCCTCTACGGACAGTGTGGGTGTCCCTATGCTACTTGTTTTCGGCCGCTGCTAACTTGCTTTATAGGCGGAACCATCATCGGCACCGTATGTACCGCCTTTGATTCGTCCAATCGGCTTGGTCACCTTGCGTCTTTTCTCACTTGCTCTTCAATAGAAACCTTGTAAGTCTTTATTCCTTACGTCAGATTCGTTGCTCATCTGACCCCTTCTCGCAGGTGCCCAAGGTGTATGCTGTTTCCTCAACCCCGACAACGGCATGTCAGTGCAACGCGTTTATTTGCAACTCGAATTTTACTGATGTTCCTGCAGCTGCCTGCTCAAATGCCCCGAGACGACTACTTAAGCATCATAATAATCATAGTTTTTGGATGTACCAACTGGCCGCATTACCTTAATAAACCGTATTCTAATTGTGATCGCAATAGCCTGACCTGAGTGCGGGAAGAACAAACAAGCCTATGCTGTACGACTTTCATATAAGTTGTAAGTGCGGCGGGGTAGATATGCTCGTGGCGGGCTGCATTCTTGACTCCGAGTCAAATCCAGGGACTGGAGCTCCAATCTATGCGCACAGTAACTCTGGACCGGAACGGCAATTTTACCGTGAAATTTGCGATGCGAACGGACAGGTCGGTCGGTCAAAGCAGTCAAGACACCGTTTTATTCCTGGCGCATGTCGCTGTCCGTGGAGTTGAGTCTGCCGCAAGCGCTCGGGCGTCTTAGGTCCGGGGAGATAATAAATAATTAACGCCATAGATGAAGAGCCCTACCACCTGAAGCGTCACCTTTCAACGAATGCCTATTTATCTTGGGCTCAGTTCGGTGGGCAGATCGGTGGCTGTACATGCCACCCAGAGTGTACAGCTACCAGTCTGCCCACAGAACTGAGCCCAAGATAAATAGGGTTATTTTGCGACTTCGAATCAATCCGTCGGCATCTTCCGACCAGTGCCATCTTTTGACGTACAGGGGCTCTGACTGGGGAAAACCTTTTTGCTCATTACTCAGTGAAAATCAGAGGATGCTTCAAGACTCCCACAATTTCTCAAACTAAACTGAACTTGAGCTGGTCAATTGTTTTGATACCCTCAACTTTCGGCCTTTTCCACCACCTGTTTTATCTATTCCTTCATCTAGTATAAGATGCAGTCCTCATCTCCTGTCTCCTCCTTTTTCATGCCGCCCATAACAAATTTATCCTGGCTGATTCCTGACATCAGTATATTGTAGGCGGGATAATTTATCATGGCAAGCTCAGCCACTCCAGAGCTAGATAAAACCAATGTGCTATATAGTTGGTTCCACAACGGCGTGAAAGGGTCTAACAGCGAACAGGAGCGTAATATGCCAGATGCGCTTGGCAGTGATTTGAACAAGGGGCTGTCACCGGCGTTCTCGGCCAAATCCACTCCTCCCTTAGCCTCGTGGGAAGGTGGCAGTGCAGGACCCAACGAGATTTTGCAGCGACACGATTTTAGCACCCAGAAAAATTATTTGGCAGTGGGTGAATGCAAGAAGATATGCTGAACAATGAGCCCTGATTTTTCTCCTGTTGTGCGCTAGAATATAGCAACGAGGTTTTAAAAAACAATCAAATCCCTTAGGGTCTTGCACCGCCATCTTCCCACGAGGCTAAGGGAGGAGTGGATTTGGCCGAGAACGCCGGTGACAGCCCCTTGGATTTGAAACTCAATTGATGAGAGAGCATTTGGGAATTGAGACAACCGGCAGCGAGCAAAGCACGACGGTAACGGCGGCATTGAAATGATCGAGCGGAGTGTGAAGTCAGCAGTAAGTCCATACACTGTGCACATGCATTCTGGGAGGAAAGTGCCCTCAACTCAGCGGCTTGGACTCCAAAAAGTCTGACATACTTATACTCAGGATTATTCAGGAAGAGGGACTCCGAAGGATACGGGTAGGTTTTGATCGACACGGCCCAGCCTTGTATGATGCACTCTCCCTCATAAACAAGGGTTCTTGAAAAAAGAAGGTACAAGTAGACATTAATAAATAAGACATACGAGATGATGAAGGAAGGTACTAGTAAGGAGGGCGAGGCAAGGACGGCCGTAGATCACTAATTCAAGCTCCGATATGTGCCGTGATCTTGCTGCCGTGCGTTGGCCAATTCCCAAACTTTCACACTGATGAGTTCTATTGAAAAGAATTATTTAGTACGAGTTCCATGCCGGGCAAATCCACGGCCTTTACCCCAAGTTCTACTAGTACTAGACAAAAGCTCCTTGGTGACGGATCCATCACGCAACATGATCGGATTTACTTCGCGCTCTAAGTGCTAGTTGGCGCTGGTGGGCGCTTGCAATGACAACATTAGACGTTTCGCGCGGCACCACCTATACTCCTGATTTATTCAAAAAATAATGCCACTATAAGATATAACAATCACGGGGACCACAGTAGCAAAATTGCCGCAAAGTCTACATCAAAATTGAAGGCATAGTTAGGGTGGTTCTGATCTGCTGGGGTTGCCTGGCCCTTAAACTTTCTCTGCAATCTCAGGAGCTCGCCGGCAAACTGTTCTATAGTGCCCGCAGCACGGTTGGTCCATGTAACCTGATGCCACTCAGAGACTACTCCCCCGTTCGTTGAAAAGGGCTTATGCAAAAGCAGTTGTTTCTCCAGCGCTTTCCCCGCGTGGTCGGCACCTGCGAGTACGGGCCAAGCTTGTGGACTTAACGCCATACTATTCAAGCAATGTATCAGTTCTGAGTTGGCCACGCGATTAGTCAAACACAACGTACGAGTATGTAGGATTTTCAGTCGAGTATCTTTTATATAGGGCGTCTACAGTGATGTTGTAGTTCCATCCATGAGTTCCGTCTCCGAATTTCATGTAGTAAGTTATGCTTTCGTTGCCAAAGTTGACTCCCTGATGTGTAACCGTATAAGAGTCCTCTGTATGCAGGTCAACACGTCTACTCACTCTGATGTGCCACGAAGAAGCTACTGGGCTAGGCGTAATAGCAAAGTAAACAGCTGGGTCCCCAGGGTTGGCCATCTGTGACGATCAGATGTTGTGTGAGACGAATGTGATGTTGGGCTGTTATAAGAGAAGGCCCCTTTATATGGTTTTGGACCATTGCTCATCGGAGGGTTTACGTTGCCGAACCCACTTTATTGCCGAAAGTCAACAGGAAGAATTCAGTTCGTTCCTTGACCTGTGCCTGGCTATTCATCGGCTGGTAGGTAGCTTTGTAATACCATTCAGGGAATGTATTTACTGTATTCAAGGCCCATGCGGAGTTTCGCTATCCTGGGCCCACGACGGAATGTGATACACTAGCGGCGAGCTTGCAGGTTTTCAAATGAATTTTGGCAGCCTAGCCCAAATCGTTGGTGCAATAGCAGCAGGTAGGCGAGAGCCAGCTGGCTGAATGAGGCTTCGAGGGTAGCCTGGCATCGGAGCGCCAGACCTCGTGGCAGGATGACGAAATGATGGAGAACGAGGCAAATTTTTGCAAGTGGTGCCATGCCGAAAATAGGAAATCACGGCTCCGGTAAACCCCCTGCTCCTGAAAGCCGACAGCATCACGTCAACTACATCAACTGGCATCAAAATTTGTGTTTGGAGGCAGCTCTACATATCTTCCAACATATCATCAAGGTTGGGGTATGGAGTTACTTTAATTTGCATATACGGTCCAAGTAGCCAGCTGCCTAGTTTGGCCACGTACCAAGTCGCATATAATACAACTGAAAACAAAGATGACAGATTGGAATCGCACACAGAAAGGATGGGGAAGTTGAAATTGGGACATTGAGGTGGCAATTAGCAGTCGATTGGCAGAGAGAGCCTCAGGGACCTGGTTGCGATGAGAAGAGGCGATTGAATGCAAAAAAAAACAAGCGAGACATCCGCGACGGCGTCGGGCTTATGATGGTGCGTGCAGAGCTGCTGGGTGAGACCTTGAAGTTACCGCACTGCCTCCAGGACCTGATATCTTTGAGCAGGGATGGACTAGGAACAAATGAAGTGGTTGAGGCAATGTTACGCACGCTAGCCGCTGGCCTGAATTAAGCCCAGAGGCGCCCGCCGGATCAAGGAACACGCTGTCCAATGAATATCCTGTCAAATTCGGCCAAAATCCGCTAATCCAACACCGACTCAGTCGTTTAAATTCCGCCTCAGATCACGACCTAAATCGGGTAATTTGATGGCGGCAATTTTCAGAACGTTTCGGCCGGCATGATTCGGCACTCTACAATAATAACTGAATTGTTCCTAAGTTCTTCGAGCAGCAAAAAATAGCAGAAGGTTCATTTGCACACAAGGTAGACATTATTTATTCACGGGGCCATAATGCGTGCATGCTAACCACGTCCGCCGCGCGAAAAACGCCGCCGACGACGCCTATTTTTCGGGCTCACAATTGTCACCAACACGCACCGGACCTGCGCTCACGCAGCGGCACGCCTCCCATGGCGTCGCGCACTTGCCTCGGACTCGCCAGCCTCAGAGCGCGCTGCGGCCCGGACTTGCATTCACCCGAGCGTCGTCCTTGTGCCGCGCACCAACATCGCCGCGTGGGTGCAGGCATTGGGACGCAGTCGTCACGGGCGCGTGCCTGGAAATGTGTACATACCGGTGCTTGCAGATGTGTCCGTCACCCCGCGCGCCTTCGCTGCTCGCCGTGTGGCCCGCGCTTCTGTTTTATGGTGGCCGCCGAGGGCTTCGCGATGGATGTCGCGCGCAGGCGCGGACAGGCGCCGCCGTGATCGCGTGTGCGTGTGGCAGTCGGGTCGTCATGGGCGGAAGGGCGTTAACTGTGGTGGCTGATCTGTTCGCTTGCCCTCGGGTCGTAAGCGTCGGGGACATCGGGGTTGAGCGACAATGGTGGACGAATGCGCAATGGCGACGTGCGGCGAGTGCGGCGAGCGACGAGGATGGTGGCAGGAAGCGAGAAAGAGTTTGTGTCTGCCACTGGCTGACAATGGCTGACCGTATTGTTTGACGTGAGCGGAGCTTGAAAATGCCGCAAATCTTGCCGCCATCAAATTACCAGATCGGGACTGTGATCTGAGGCGGAAAGTCAAAGAGTCACCGACTCGGACTCTTGCTAACCCCGCCTTCCGATCATGCTCCGTCCAAGCCGGCGGAACATGTATTGATGGGGGATCGGTCCCACTAATGATCCATTTGCGACCAGTCGCATATGGATGTGCACTCAGTTGCACTGATCTGCACTCGGCACCTACCTACCTACCTACCTACGGCTAGCAGACCCTCGCATTCCACTTCCACCGACCCTCGATGAACCCGTCCGTTGTGTCCTCGAGCATGATAGCGTTTCGTTTCTGGACGTAAACCTATGCAATCAGACGGTGAAATGAGTAACGAACGCGAACAACGGAGAGAGGAGCAGGGAGACATGCTTACCGGCTTGTCTGTGACTTTCCGTGTTAATGTGGGAATATTCTCGGGCTCTATTGGCGCCTCGAGTAGCTTAGAAAGGTCCTCTACGGCACGCTCCAAGTCCCTAAGCCATCAATCAAGTCAGAATCGAGTAAAGGACACGATAGGTTCGGAAGAAAGCGAAAATGAGAGACTGACGGTAAAGGGCAAAGAGTAAGAGACGAGTCAAAGGGCGCTGCGCATAGGTACAGAACAATCGAACGCGCAAAATACTGTACCTCTGATTATACTCAAACAAGTCCTTCATGTTGCCCTTAGCGAGGATTGCTTGAACTTAAAATTTTAACTAGGTGTTGACATTTTTCTAAACACGTAAAACGTTGTACGCCATAGCATACGTCCATTTGAGCGTCATCCTGTACTTGTCCAGCTCCTCCACCACCTTCTTCATGAATTATACCTGCAAACGAGATTCAGCATCGCAGGAAAAGGAACATGAGGTGTCGCACAAGCCCGAAAGGCACGAGAGACAGGAAGAAAGACATACCTCAATACAGGTAAGCACAGACGTGATCTGCAATTATTACCATCATCATCAAAACCCTCCCGTCGCAAAACTTCGCATCGCTCACCCTGCATCCCTTGTAGCCACATAAAGCCGCACTCGGAGTTGACTGCGGAAATCGGAGTTCACGCCAGAACTGTGTGGGTCAACCCACATTCGAGAAGGACGTCTCGCGCGTATTTCGTCGGAGTTTTGTTGGACTCAACATGCACTGTATCGACGCCAGTTGGACGATTTTACATTCAGGGCGAGCATTTTATTTGAACTTCTTTCTGGGCGAGGGCGAGCTCTGTGCAGCTCGAGGGCGAGTGTTGGAATATTCCGGGCTGGACCGGAATGGGTATCCCGTGTCCCGTTTAGGTTGCATTGTTTGCTGCAACAGTCTCACACTGCATGTCTTGCCGCACGGGGGTTCCGGATTGTCGGGAGCACATGCAAAAGTGCTTGATGGGCAGGACTTAGCCAGCGGTGGTTTATAAGTCAGATGTATTGATAATTATTGAAGAGCTATTGAGGTATTTATTGCAGTAAGCGGAGGGCCATGTGAAAGGCCAATAACTAACAGTGGGATATAGCCCATATACCCACCGTTAACTAACGGTGTTATTTGGGATTGATAGGTGAAAATTATTGCCGCAATGAAAAAAGTGAGGTGTGAGGTGTGACTGTCGAATTGATTGAAAAAGTACAGTATCCCAGTATTTTGGAGATTTAAGCCAGAAAGAACTGAGCGACATCAAGACAGAACAAAAATCCCCCTGTCTTCCATTCAGTTTAGACCATGAAGCTCCTAGTTCAAAGACCAACCTAGATCAGCAAAAGAGAACACGCCTGACTGATCTGGCATCAGACCGACAAAGCCAGAATTGCATCTGGCAGCATAATGACACTCCTGACGCCATAATTATTTCTAGCCCCAGAAAATCCTTCTGCCCACGTATAATTGGTCGTTGATATGAATCACAGATTATATTGGTTTGGGGAGTAGCTAGTGCGTAGATACAACGGTAGTCTCCACCCGGATGATTGCTCGAAAAACGCCTGATGAATATTAATTAGAATATTATAATGTTATGTTGTAGAAAGATCAAGATGCACCTTATCCGAATTGGCAGTCTGCCGAGGCTTGCAACGTTTGCGCACTAGATAAGCACAACCCCAAAATCAGTATCAGTGGCGGACGTGAGAATAAATACTGACCTCTAATACGAATTATATATATATATATAGCAGAGTGGAATGTTGTAATTCCTCCTTTCCCAAACTATCTACAGAGTTTCGGATTTCAATCCAATGTTATCGCATTTGGGCGGTAGTGCGCTAGGATATTTGTTAGTATGATTGACGGGAACTGCTTCATGCTTTCGCACTCTCCACCGGCTCCGTTTCTATCACCTTCGGAGTACCTTCAAAGCGGTCGGGATAAAATATCGTGGCGAGAACCGATATGGCAAGCAGAAACCGGTCCTTGTATTCTGATAAATCTTTGTCCCACTTGCCATGCCACTTAACTGGATTCTCTTCATTCGAGGGCGTGACTGTTGCCAGCTTCACGGTCCACGGGATCCGCGCCTAGAAAAAAAATCAGCAGGACAACTTACTCGATGTCGCTGTTCGGACTTGCCGGATCTTTTAATCGAGCCAGTGCGAGTTGCGCCATTCGCGAATTCCATACCTGAACGCATGAGTCTGAGTCAACCGATCCTCCGGAAGTATGCGGAAGACCCGACGACTTACAGGATCTTCCAGTTGTTTAGGGATTATAGGTACACCTTTCGGAGTCACGTCATCCAAAGTCCATGACGTTGCGCTCCATATCTACGCAAGACGGATCCTGAAATGAGTGCGTGTTCCGAATGCAAAATGATGGCAGCAACCGTAACTCACCTCCCATGCAACGCTGTTGTTTGGCACTCTCTTCCACAAGAGCTGTCTGGGTTGAGCACGTCGATCGTCCTCATTTCCGAAAACGAATGTCCGCAGAGTCATAGCCCATTCGGATGGGCTGAAGCCTATGTGAGGTCTTTCAACAGTATGGTATGTGCTTGCACGTACTGTTCTGTCGTGTCGACTTGAATAATTTCGAAGCTATCCCGCGACGCCACTCCATCTACCTTGTCGAATTGTATGTGGCCAAGACATTCGTAGTTCTTCTCCGACAGACACACGACGGCTTCAAACCCGCCGGCCATATCCGAGAGGCCGAATGTCTTGGTCTCAGGGCGGGATTCGTCTACAAGATATCTTCCATCTTCGTTTTGTGTGAGGAGATCGAGAGTAGTGCCGCGCAAGTTCTTGTCTGTGAAGCTTCGTGTATAGGGAATTTTACTCGACGGAGCCATTGAGAAGATGGAGGGGGGAGTGGGGGACAATGCGGTGTGATTCGTGGGATTGAACAGTCATTTAAATACCAGTGGCCACACGACACGCTGTGTTGATCGCAGTGTGCTTTGGCCGCACCTTATGCACAGCATCGGCAACGAGTTGGGACCAAGGCCACGGAAACAATGGATCGGCACCTGATGGAGAAGAAGAGTCGAGTCAGCTAAAATAAATACAAGGACGGTTGACGCGAGAGTCACACCAGCATCTAAGATCCAAGATTTGTATCATTCTTCAGTGCCACACCCACAACGTGGTCAGGTATTTCAAACCTGACACTCAGAATGGGCAAGGCATGTGCGATTGGTGAGGCAATGGAAAGAGTGACTCGATGAAACAGTCTTCGTAAATGTGCAGGCCTGCGTGCGATAATCGTGATGTCGACGACCATCAACTTGAAATTTCTCAGCCCTGGCAGTGCCGTAGCTTGAAAACAGAGGTACTTGATAAATTCCGAATAATAGCACTGCATCGGAAAGAAATAAAATGGCAAATTGTTCCGCTAGTATTGACCAGCGGCACAGAGTCCATGCGAAATATTTCCACGCACGCGTTCCTTCATTTCCCCGTCGCTGATTCAAATGTACTCCGGCCGCAAATTCTTCCGCCTGTTCCACGTATATATTGAGAACGCCGTTGTTAATCTCTGCGGAAACGCGCCTCAAGGACCCGTCGGGGGCGTCAGCTCGGGTTCGGCCGTTGGCTGCAGCTGCTCTTGACGTATCTGCGTCTGCGGGTGCAGTGGGGGGAGGAGGCCCAGTGCTGAGACATCTGTGCCTGCTCCGCGCGCGCGAGAGTTATCGCCGCTGCAGCAGCAGCTACAGCGGCCGGGGGAATACGTCGAGGGCCTGGAATACCACCACCAGGCTGGCGGAATAATTGTTATTGTCAGTAATCCGCATGGGGATTGAGTGGGAACGCACAGGACCAGCAATAAGAATCTCAAGTCGTTGTGAGCTCCGGAGGTTGTCGGTAGAGCGGTGTCGAACGTACATGTATTGGTTTCAGAACCGCAGCAGGAGTCGCAGCACCCGCAGTCGCACGAGCAGCACTCGTCGTAAACGCCTTCGCAGTTGCATCCGTCGAAGTCGAAGTCTGACATATGGTGGACCAGATCTGAAGTGTTGTTGATGATTGAGAGAGCAACGCGCCTTATATGCGGGTCATTTGTACGTAAAATACAGTGGGTCCTGATGTGGCTACCGAATGATTAGTCTCGAAATCAGGCATGGCCACATCGACACCGACCAAGATATATTTGTAATGCTTGTATGCGGGAGAGCATTTGGGAAATGGAAAGTCCGGGATCAAAAGTCCGGGAAAATGTCTGGCCGAACTTCGGCCAGACATTTTCGGAGTTTGAATCTACCTATGACGCATTTGCTCGCCAAACAGAGGCATAGATCGTGTCCCTTTCCTTCTTCCTCCATTGCGTTCCTCCTCCTCCCTCCCACTTCCTCTCCCGCCAATGGTATCGGTATTATTGAACACAACTACGATGCGCACCTGCGCGAGCATCTTCTGCCACGTGTCACGGAGGCCGGTGAACGGCGGCCTGGTGCGGCGCAGGAGGGGAGGTGGGAGCGCTCGATGAGTCTGGTGGTTTGTGAGGTGTCGTCAATAGATCTATTGCGCATGACGCACTTGTATGGCTTAATCCCGAGGTCGGCGCTGAGGTTGTACAGGCGCTCGGTCGCATCCGCGACGCTCTCGACGCACAAATGGTGCGTGTGCTCCGCCATATCCAGAGCTACGCCTCGTACACCGTCTTCACCATGTCTCTCAACCCGCCCCCGTCCCCCTCGAGACACCGCACCGCCTCCCCTGCCGCGAGATACACCAGCACCGTCCCCTCGCGATCCTCGCGCTCGTCGACGGGCACCCATTCCCGCCGCGCCGCGTCGTACTCCTTCGTCACCGCTCTGCTCCACGTGAACACGTCACACCCACGTACCGCGCGCGCGCTCGCCACGCTGATGCGCATGTGATGTTGTTGCTCCAGGCGCGCGCGCAGCGAGGGCTCGAGCGGTGCGCCAGCGAACATGGCGGGGATGACGAGGTGCATGTCGGCAAGGGTAGCTTTCTTGTCGCTGACGAGTTTGTTGGCGGACTTGTGCGCCGCTTTCGCGGCTTTGGCTAGCGCCTGGGTTTTGATCATTGTTATTATTATTATTTGGCCAATAGAGAGGTTGGCGCACTGCCTGCTCGGGTTTCGCGGTCTTCTTGGCGGCTTTCAGTGGTGTCTTGGCTGCGGCGTCCTTTGGCTTCTGCTCCTGTTTGCGGGCGTTAGCGCAGCACGGTACGCAGTGAGCAACATGCACCTTGGCGGCGGCCTTCTCTGCCTCCGACTTCCTTGGTTTGCGTGCTGCCTCCGGCTTCAGTACGCCAGATGTGGTCTTTTAGTCGGCGTGAGCGAGAAGGCCAGTGTCTCTGGATTCCACCCACCTTCTTCGCCACCTTCCTCGGACTCGGCGAGTCTTCATCCTCGTCTACATCACAATGTCCGACGCTGGAAGAGCGAGATAAGGGCGACAGAGAGCGCTTCCGCTTGTATTTCTCTGCCAAAGCAAAAAGCGAGCCAGGGGGCGGGGGCGTGTCGTCTTCGTCGGTGGTGGTGTCGTCGCACAGGTCCGCGACCTCACTGCGAGAGGATACATGTGAGAATTGGGACGAAGACGGCGGGGGCGCGGCAACGTGAAGTTGATTATCATCGTTGTCAAATGGTTGTCGGAATCGGAGTCGGGGTGAAAGAAGTCGAGTAAAAGTCATTAGTTGCGAGAAAGAAATGCCTTGTAGGTCTGGGTCGTGTCTTAGGGCGGCGAAGAGCGCCATCGCTGACCGCGTTTGATTTGTTTACAGATGTTGTCCACGAGGCTTAAGAATTCAGGCTCCGCTTTCATTCATATGCGTCATATGTCCGCCGATCGTTTGATCCCGGACATTTGATCCCAGACATTCCAATTCCCGAATTTATTGGTATGCGGAGTTAGATATCCAGGTTTGATGAAAAAGAACGGAAAGAACCGAGTACTGAAGCGCTTTCGAACGGTGGGGGCATGTACATGATACAGATACAGAGGTTTGAGAGTTGATGTACCTTGAATGCGATGCAGCCTCTGGGGGCGACACGCTAGACTTGGAGGATAACGAGTCGGTTTGCATTTGTAGTCTGTATTTCGAGCCCAATATGGAGTAGCCAGTAAGTGGGCTTGGGACGCGGGACAACTGCAAACGGCGGACTGCTATCAGGCTGCGCCTATTGGCACGCCCGCCGTTCAGCCCGCAAGACTATGCGCAGTTCGTGTAGCCGCGCGAATCGGGAAGAAAGAAAACAGGTGGTAGAGAAGATATTAGTGGCAAGCTGCAGAGCGCGAGGAGGAAGAATAGTTCAGATACCGGAGAAGTACAAGGGTTTCTGACACCGTGCAAGTAAACGAGGAACGGTGGAAATCAAAAAGTAACGCAGGGGGAGCGGGAAGAAAATAGACGAAAGAACGCCGAGTAGCAGTAACCATCCGGATGTTTGGCGATGAAAGAAAGACCTTGAGGGCCGATGTCGGAAATAATGTAATGCGCTGCTGTGACAAGAGCGTACCCGAACGAGAGGAGAGAAAGGAGGGAACAAGGATAGCGCGGTAGCCAGGTGTACACGAACTATTTGGCAGGACGACGAGAACATGCACTGGCGGCATGGAGGCGATTACACAGCGAAGAAAGTAAAGATGTGTGGGTAAGATTGCGAGGAGTGAATACGGTTGGCTTGCAGGCCTGCAGACATTAGGAACGTTATGTCGATTGGTAGCGGTGAGACCGGGAGCGATAAACTTGGAGCGGAGGGTCCGGAGAACAGTGAACGGCGCAGGAAAAGGGGGGAGATGAAAAGGAATCGAGAAGCGCTAGCAGGGCGAGGGCGGGAAGCGCGACGATGATAAATAAAACGAAACCCAACCCTGCGATCGAACAGAGTGATTCGGCGGTATCAGAACAAAGGAAGTCCCGGAGCTGCGGATGGGTATCATAAGCGTCATCGAAGACGGAGGGGAAATGGAGTAGAATGAGATGTGAAGTGATATAGCGAGGAATGAAGAGAAGAAAGGGGAATAAGATTTCAAGAAGGTGAGAAGGGAATTCAGTTAAAATATATGGGAGCGATATGCTTACCGCGGCTTTATCTAGTTCATCTCTATGCGCGCGGCGTGAATACGAGTTGGTGCGGACGAAGTCGAGATGCGAAGGCTGTGGGTGTCGTGAGCGTCTCGCATGCAAGTACCATGGCCGCTGAGGATGAAAAGGAGCATAGATCAGGGGCTGGGTCGCGAATCGAAGCGGGTTTATGTAGGATAAGAAAGTGAGAGGACAAAAAGTGGGATGAGGGAGCGCGCACAGAAATGATGCATGGCAGAGTATCAATGCAATAGAAAGAAGGATGTAGCACAGGAGGTGCGAAGGAATGGTAAGGGTTCGACAAATGCTCACCAGTGAGGATGCAAGGCGCGGGGAAATCTTCCTTAGGGATTCTGGCGGGTTCTGAAGTGGAAAATCATCAATTGGGGTGAAACGCGGAGTCGCAGGCTTGGTGCCTGATTCAAAAAGATTATACGTCCCTGGCTATCAGGGACCGGTTACTTCCGGACGGGGCAAACACACTGAAGCGTGCATTGAAGGTGAGCGTAGATGAGAACGGGCCCAGTCAATCAATGCCAAACACCATCATGATGTCGTCGTTCGGGCCGAACCAGCCGATGCCGTCTTGCCTCCTTGGCCAAGTCCATGTGCTAGTGGCGTCTCTTTCTGTGGTACCCTTCAAATTCCTTTCTCGTGTTCAGCTGTGCAAACTCCTGCACCTGCCAGGTACAATCGCGCCTCTCCGTCAATCCCGCAATATGTGCTTTATCAGTATACACACAGTCGCACGGACATTGTTATCCGGTTCTTGTGCGATTCTAGTGCGATCTCTGGGCGCGGGCCACCCAAGGACTCCAGGTCTGGCAGCTGTTCCTGACAATATGCACACGCTGAACGTCTCGATGCGACAACTTGGAAGACCCCACGACTCCAAGGCATTTGCGTTTGCGCCTTGAATAAGAAAATCCCACTCATTTTGTCCCCAAAAAGCGAGCAGCCTCATCTCCTCGGTCCCCCCTTCCTGGTGAGCCCAGGGACAACAAATTCCACTCACCCTCTGTCAAATAGCACACGAGATCCGGTCGCAGGCTGGAAATGTGGTTACATTTTTTGCGCACCGGCATCATCCGTGCCGGCAGTGGCGATGACGTAGCGAAAAACACCGCCAATCAACGCGCCACTGCTCGCGCTCCTCTCCACTCGTGCTGCGGAGCTGCGCAGACCCTTCTCCCTTTACTGCGTAAAAGCCCACACCATTCCCCGTCATCGCGCCCAGCTCCGCAGACGGCGCGCGCAATTCCTCGGCAGACGGTAACTCTCGGCAACTGTCGGTGCTTATTTGACGCGCCAGCGTCGATGCACAGCTGTGAGTACGCCGTCCCATTCCGCGCGTAGCTGCGCAGAGCATTCTCCATAGGTCCTGAGCAGCTCCATAGACCGCGCGCGCCTTTCTAAGCAGCGCGGCAACTGCAGGCGCTCATCTGACGCGCCAAAACCGCCGACGCCACACACGCGGCTCCTCCCGCGGAGTCTACTCTCCATCAAAAACTGCGCTCCTTGTGCGCTTTTTAGTCACTCTCGCCTTCTAGGCCTTCCTTTCTCCTCCCACCTAGTCCAGATGCCGTATCAACCTACCCACGCCCTCGGACGACACCCTCAAGCACGCTGCACCTTCAAATTTTGGACCAGCACCGTGCACTGTTTGGCCAGTCGCATACCACCCGAGCGCCGTCGTAGTCAGCGTCTCAGCTGCCCGTTCTGCGTTCGTCTGTCGTCATCTCGGCTGGGAGCTTGTGGGAGGAACGTATTGAAGAGAATGGGTCACTTTTGGGGACACTCTGGGTCCTTCAGGTACGTCCTATGCACTCTTTCTCGTATTTTCTCTTTTTTATTGACTAATCCGCCTGGAACCGCGCCAATTCGTGCCCGTTTCACTTAATTTTGGCGTTGATGAATCGCCCCATTCTCACTCCACATTCCTAGGCCTACGGCACCGCTCTTACAACCACTCGCTAGGCGCCTCACCTGTACCACTACGCTACGTCTTTCCGATCCTCCCGTCGACGCCATATCCGCATTCTGCGACCTTGAAAACGGTGATACACCTATGGCCGCGCGATACGCTGCCTCGGTACGTTTGTATAATTTTATTTCGCTTCTTTTCGCACTAATCATGGATCCTGCATCCGCCCACGGCCCTCGATCCCGCCGATTCCGTTCGAGCCTCTGGGGAAGGGTTTGCACGAGAGGATGGAATAGCTTTGGCCGTACAGTTTTCTTTTGCAGCAATTCGTCTCGTCCTACGGCGTCTCTCCCCACTTACCCTCACTCTCGGAGAAGGTGAGTATTCCTGTCCCCCGACTCTGCGTCATTTTTTTTACGGTATTCAAACGCGCTCTCTCGTCACCATCTCTGCGTATCGCCACGCTCGCGGCCCGCGATGGTCATCCCAACGCCGTGTTTTGATTCAACCGCCCCGCAAAGGGTGATTCTTCGACCTACGCTGAATATCGGCCCCGAGGTACGTCTGTATACTTGTATTTGCTTTTTTTTTTGACCTGATACCTCACGCGTATACCTCCAGTCAGCCATGCATGCGTCCCTTCAGATTCCTGTCGTCCCACCTTCCCCCTCATGCACACCTGTTCACTTGATTCCCGTGTTGTATTGCCTGCCCCCCATTCACCAGCACCCTCGCAGTGCACCGGCGGCAGCGTGCTCGACTCAACGACGACGGCGGGTCTCTTCTTGGAGTCACCGCACGTCGTTGAGTTGACACGTACCCGCTTATGCACCGAGTGCTTCCATTTATGAAAGTCCTGCAAGCATCCTTGTTCGCGGCATTCACCTTCATTTTAGCTCTTATAGTTTGATTAGATCGTCACTGCGTCCCGGGAGGGTGTACCGGGCTGGACGTTATTTGCGAGTCTCTTTTTTCAACGTTGACTTTTGACGACTGCCTTCAGGCCATCGATCCGCCTCCTTCACACCCGGACCTGAGGTAATTCAGTCCAGATATATGCGTGCTGAGCGGGTTATATTTAGTACAAATAGCGCGAGCGGACAATAGCTAACGGTGGGAAGTAATGCAACGTGTATCTAAACCTATTCATTATTCGTCCTATGTTGACCTCGACGATGATGCTTGACGATTTGTGAATGTCCGACTCGGAATGGCCCTCGTGATACTGACCCACGCCCAAAGAAAGACGAATAGAACGGAGCGGGGTCTTGAGTTCGAGTACTTGGTATGGATCTAATGCCACTCATTGGTTTGTTTGGGATTTTCGGAAACAGGTGTGGCTTCTGTTATTTCGCACACCCCGCGTTGATTTCGTTGTGTAGGGCGCGGTATTCTTTATTGAAATTAGCACCGCAAACACCTCATCTTACCCACCGATTCTTCGCTCCACCCTTGTCCTTGGATCCGTCAATTTTATATTTACCCTTCCTCCCTATATTCATTCCTCCCATTTCCGGATCGCGCCTCCAAAGCGTAGAATCTCTGGCTACATTTGGCATTGGGGGTTTGCGGTTACTAATAGCTCAATTCTGAGCATAGAAATATAATTTTGATATCAGCATTTAGCCCCGAATGAGCACTTTCAGGCGCTACCGATATTTAGTGTACGCCACAATTTTAGATATCGGAGTTCGACGGATCTTTGTTTTCTTCTTCTTTTCAGACCTCCGCAGAAATATAATCATATCTCGCTCAATAATAGTGTGCTTCAAAACTCCTATCTCAGGGAACCAGGTTTATTCACAGATGTATGTCCGAGTGGGCCAGGACGACGGGCAAGGAGCCCGGCTACTACTATTGACTGTGAAGTTGGCCACCTAAGGGCTATTGCGCCAAGCTATATTGCCGACCTGCGCTTTTTGTGTTGAGAGGATGTAGGTTGGGGTCCTAAGAATCATTGTTGAATAGGGATTGAGCTTGTGCTAGGTTGGGATTGCTTGGCGAGTATTTTCGGCTGGTGTGTCCAAAAGGGGGAAAAACTAGGAAGTTGGCCGGTCGCGTTTGAGGACAGGAGAAAATTGCCAGCGAGAGTTGGTACCTTCTAGCATGAGCCTTTAGGTCTACTGAAGGTGTGTAGAAAGTTTGGTACCTCTAGAGCCTCATATTATCTTGATATATCGGTGGCCAGCTGAAAGCCTGTGACGGGAAAGTGTGATTTTTGAGAAGAAACTGGCCAACCAGAGGGTAGGGAGAAGTTCAAACGGCCAAGGGTGTTCCCTGGATTGAGCGCAAACATTTCCTGAGTAGAAAGAGCCCCAGACGTCGTGGATCGAGCAAGAATTGAGGAAGAACGAGGCGATTTGGCGTCGTGGGAGATCAAGAAAAGCGCCTGTTCCGCCCTCAACCCGTTCTAAAATTGGCTGCAGCTTGGCATCAACTGAACCAAACTCCGCCAAATTTTTTGGGGGGATGGGGATGGGAAAAACACAAATAGGCATGTAGTGAGGTCTAGTGGTTCCCAATCACCCTCATTTTTTCGGAGGGATTCGGTAACGGGGTTCATATGAACCAAATTTTACAACGAGGTCCCCCAGAAGTCAGCTGAGAACACTAGTCGAAATATTATTCTGAGACTACAAGCGGTGGCCGGACTCATAGAATCGATTTTGAAGTGAGAGTCTGAATCTGAAAAAATCTAAGGTATCGGATGAGTATTGGTCCTGTAATGATCTTAACTACGACGGGGGGACGACGGGGGGGGGGGGGGGGGGGGGGGGGGGGGGGGGTCGTATGTAGCATATTCCTAGGGAGTCTTGCCGCTTGTGTAAAATTCTATCTTATCACCGCAATACATCATCGCCTTGAAGGGCTGGCTTTCCACTGAGGATTTTACCACTGAGCTACAGTTATTGCCTTGCCTAGCAGGTATATTTCTCTGCATCGCAGTCCTAAGAACTACGTGATATTCCGTTGTTCGTGTCTAGTAAAGTCTTGCACTTACTATTCAGCTGTTTGGTATTGTTCACGGTGAACGTTGGCTGTTTATAGAGATTCTTGGGCCCATAGCACAAAATAGGCCTGGGAAATATTGTAAAGATATCCAGAAAACAAGATGAATTCTTTCTCTATACCATCCCGATAGATTTGGGTTAAATCATTTTGGATGGTATTGTAAAATCTGGGGTTATGCTGAAAATACTGTGATTTTTACAATATATTCTGAATGTCTCCACCTGAGCCTTTCAAAAGAACATGGAGAACAAATTCATTTTGTCTTTTGAATACCTTCACCATAACTTGCAGGTGTGTATTCTGATATGGGCCCTGTGTCGCTGAATGCCCATTTCTATTACAGAAACCCAATTCAATGTCTGGGATTTTGTATGCATTTTTGGAAGTACCTGCTGAGACAATGTTCTGTGAGACTTTTCTTTTTGTTTGATAACATGCATCGTTGTCTGATGAAAACTGGCTACTCATTGATGATCCCTTTCTCATATTGTAACCGCACAAAGCAGGCGATTCTCTTCTTATATCTGACTCAAGATTGCAATTAGGTCCGGTCTACATGCTCGTATTTCAATCTAGACTCCCGCTCCCGTCATTGATGTTTCTTCAGCTATGATTTGCATTTGTTCTTTTTTTCACCAAGTCTCTGCACATCAGAGATAAAATGCCAATAAAATGATATTTGCAACAAATTTCCAATATATATTCCCAGTGCGGGAGCGGAGCGAAGTCATATCTTGTAAATCAAGATCCAGATTGGATCTCGCAGCACGCGAACTGTCCCAGGAACTTCCTCATACAGCATTTACCGTAGACTAAGAGTAGGTTTCACTTTAATTCGCTGCCAATCAAATATGCCGGAGCGAAGCGGAGGCGGATTATCCGTTCTCTTAACAAAATCTCTCGAATCAGATTGTACGTGTTTGTGCAACATCCCCATTTGTGTACCCCATTCCTATTCCTCCTCACTGGCCCTAACCCGCATCAGGGCCGGTATGCGGCGGCAAACCGCCTCCCGCCGTCCACGCGGCCAAGCGCGCACTTCAAGGAGCTCAGGAGAGAGGTGTACGGGAGAGTCACGCAGTGCCGAGTAGGACATTGTTTTATTGGGGAGTACTACTCACATTTCGTGCCTACTGAACAAGTTGACTGCCCCTGTGGCGCAGGCTACCAGACAAGGGCGCACATCTTACAAGAGTGCCCCAGGTACACCGCTCACCGCGGTCTCCTACAACGGGCATCACCGACGATTCACCTCCCGGATATCCTCGGCACGAAAGAAGGGATTGAGGCGCTCGGGAAGTTTATCGAGAAGTCCGGTGCTTTCACCAAGACCGGGACACCGAGGCCTATCCGAGAGGCCCCAAGGTTCGAGGACGAACCGGATGTAGAGGAAGTGGACGACGACGACGAAGAATCCGGAGACGACAGAGACACATAAAGACCGGTCCCCTCGGACCGGCACCCAGAGGCGCACCGCCTTCCTTTTATCTTGTACATATTCCCCCCCCTCCATGCCCATGCCCAGGTCCATGCTATGCTACGACGCTCACGCATTGCTCTTACCTACATCCACACACACCCTCCATGATACCATTCCACAAACCCTTTATACACAACGGACACTGCCTCGCAGACAGCACTATCCCCTACTTTACTTACTCACTTTGCTAGCGTAGGTACTGGCGAGGACGGATTAGTGACCGCGTCTTAGCCCATGTTGGCTTGTAGCGGTATACAAATATAGAATTCTCTCTCTCTCTCCTCACTGGCCCTTCGTTCGCGGCTTTTTCAACTCCCCTGATGGCGCAGTATGCCTACAGCTATGTTCTATTTACAGCCACGGAGCTCCGCTAACACACCACGGATCATCCCTCCTGACCCTGAACTGCGGCAACGCTGAAAGTGCATCCGCTTTGAGTCAATTGACATTCCGCAGGATTATGTGCAAGCCTCATGACTTGAACACAAGACCAGAAGCAACCGTGCCGCAGTTAAATGCCGTCAGAAATGCATTTCCTTCCATACCGCAGTAAGCTCCCCGCAACTGTAGCTATGCTGCGGCCACGTATTCTCGCTTGCTTTGGGCGGTATAAAACCGCTCGCATTCTTCCATTCGACTTTGGCTTTCTAAGAACCCATTGGCTCATCATCCCTACCCACTCTCTTCCTCAAATCCTGTCTGGCACTCAAGATTTTCAATTTCTATGCTGCAAGCACAGGCTCAATCACCTCTCTTCAAATGCACAAGCACGGATGCGCGTGTCAAACCCGCTCCAACACCGTGCTTTCTCATCCTCTCTTTGTCTTGCTCTTCGTTGTGCTCAGCTGTGTCGGCGCATATTTAATCTATCACAAAACATCTGAACAAGGGATCTTTCATGTCTCTCTGTTTCCAGCCTATGTTCCGACATTTATGGTTACTTTTTCTTTCATGGCATTATCATTCTTGATATGTAACCTCCACCAACCGTCCCACACCTCACAAAAATGCCTATCTCCCGCAGCAACGCACTTGGGTCACCAATTATGCCTCTGCGTGATTTTACCTCATCGCCTCCAAGTTTTTATCACCCAGATTTCTTACAAAACTCGATTATTCTGGTGAGTTCTATGCAGTGTTGTACATAATTTTCTTCGAACAGAGCCTGTTTGAAAATTCGGGCTTGAAGAATAAACTTCACATTTTTGTAGCTCTCACTATAGTAGCTCCATCCGAGCCCTTAACATTACGAAATATTCCAGAAATCGTTCAAAGATCCCGCTTACAGCGCTGTAAAAATGCAACCCCGGGTTGTCAGAACGAAGCGAAGGCATATCTTGTCTTGCATAAAATCTATGATTGACGCCCTCATCAGTTTCAATATAGTTCATGCACATGCACTGCCTCGTCATTACACAGCGCCTCTCTCTTTCCTGCACCACGTCGACAAAGTAACGTCTCCACTCATCCGTCACCCAAACTGACTTGAAGCTCTGATTCTGAACATGACACACACTCTGGAGACGAGGTATGTGTCCACATCGATATCCCGGGAGTTTAGAAGTACACAACTGATCATACCCGCCAGAGTTGTGGCTTTGGAACAACTGCCACCATTTTTCGATTAGCGGAGGGACATTCAGTGTGCAAGGACGCAGCACTAACGATGACGGCGGTGAGACCTGCTTTGTGCAGCGAAGTACTCTCATTCACTCTGTCGTACACTCTAGACTTCCGTAGGATCAGACCCGCAGATGTCAGACTTTTGCAAGAAGTCAGGCAGCAAAATGTCGTGGAGTATCAAGAAATTCGACACAAGAGAACGGGTGCCGTGAAGCGCCGTGTTCCATTCGTGGTTGGATCCCGGAAGATCTATCGTGCACGGGTAGTTGGGTACCAGGATAGCTTCACTGCAGTTGTGTATGAAGGCTTGCCCGCTGACCGAGTTGGTTCCCCATTGTTGGTTCCCCATTGCCAGGTGTTGCGTTGTCCTAATCTATGTTTTTCCCCTATAGCGTCGGGTTCGGCCCGAGTGGCGCCATGATCTGTGGTGAGTCTTACGTGCTATTCAGCGTATACTTGCGCTCTAATAGATTCACGAGGCACCCCAAATTCTTTCAGCTATTTTCCGTGACTTCAGGGTGTGATGGACCGGAAGCGTTAATTTATCATGACGGTAAGTGAAACTCGGAAGCCGTGCAGGTATCTCATCATTTGCAGGATTTATCCCGATAGATTCAGTGAGGAAAATGCACCAGCAATCCCCGTTAGCGTCAGCATATGTCGAGCATGCAATGGTTTGTTTCTGGCTTTCCTTGTAGGAAAGTTTTCTGATTTTAGACTCACATAAAGGGACAACATTTCGAGGTGCACTTCCTTCCGCACACTTTGTTGATTAAACTCAGAATTAATCCAGGAAGCACGAATCCACTGGTTGACCAGAACAGGAAGCGACCTGATTGTTCAGGACCCATTCAATTATCTCTTCCGACTGGAGACAGGCGTCATGATGTGGTTATGCATATCCACCGGCCAGTTATGCCTTGAAATCCGTGAGGACAAGGAACATGAGTATCAACGACTTCCCTGGTCCTCGACACATGGTCCCAATCCTTTGGACATCGACCTCACATCTGACCCTAACTGGGATCAAAGAATTCTCTCAAGGATGACTCTTGACGATATCCATCGGATCTTGTGCAACACAGGATACGCCCATGCGAATTTCCGGGGCGGGCATTGTTCTTCTCGGATCCCTTTCCTGGAGAAATTCTACCACTTCAGATCATTTTGACCCATTCACTGCGTTCAGGCTCCAGGT